>OX377620.1:47789033-47847886 GCA_947397865.1 Polietes domitor
TGAAATTTGGTGTATACATTCTGACTATGAAGACTCGATAAAATGTTTTTTTTTCGGAATTTGTACATTTAGACGGAGGATGGGGCGAATGGGGATATCTTTAAAATGTATACTTTTCTTATCACTTTGTCTGTATCTGAAAATGCCTAATATTTAGGCATGTTCACTTTCACAATTTCATCGATTTTAAACAGTGCGCATAAGTATACATTATAGTTTGAATAGTAAACAAATATATTAATGTGCATAAAAATATCACAATTTTCGTAATATGGAACTGTACATCTATGTAAACTCGGCATCCTTCAATCTGCTGGTAATACTGTGGAATGCACTCCGTGGTTGAGGGTATATAAGATTCGGCCCGCCGAACCTAACGCCTTCTTACTTGTTATCCCTCTGTTCCCATTGTATCCCTTGAAAGTACGAATTTGGAAAAACAAAGATACACAAAGAAGAAACCCCATTACGACCAATTTGTTCCTCAATTAATTCACCATCTTACGGACTCTGTAAATACATCGTCGACATTTTAAAGATCCTGACAAAGAATTCTCCTTATAACGTAAAAGACGCAATAGACTTCAAATCAAAAATCAACAACACCTATATTGATGACGACGAAATCCTTATATCCTTTGACGTGGTGTCCTTATTCCCCAGCATTCCAGTTAACCTAGCTATAAAAACAATTGAAAGAAAATGGGAACAAATACAAAAATACCAAAGAACTTATTTCTAAAAATATTAACTTTCTGCATCAAGGACACCAGATATTTCAAATATAATGACTACATTTATGAACAAAGAAAAGGAATGCCAATGGGCTCTCCAGCTTCCCCTGTGATTGCTGATATAATCATGAAAGAACTATTAGACGCTTCAATAGGAAAATTAACAATAAAACCTAGAATTATCACAAAATATGTAGACGACTTGTTTGGGATTATAAAAAGAGAAGAAGTTGACAATACCCTAAAAACATTAAACGCATTTGATCGACAAGTACACTTTACCATGGAAAAAGAACAGGACTATAAACTCCCCTATCTGGACTCGATTGTTCATAGACAAGGCAACCTGCTGAAATTGGATTGGTATCAGAAGCCAACGTCATCTGGAAGACTGATCAACTTCTATTCCAATCACCATAGACGAATAATTATCAATACAGCGACGAACTTTATAAATAGGGTATTTAATAAAGGGTGATTTTTTAAGAGCTTGATAACTTTTTTTTTAAAAAAAACGCATAAAATTTGCAAAATCTAATCGGTTCTTTATTTGAAACGTTAGATTGGTCCATGACATTTACTTTTTGAAGATAATTTCATTTAAATGTTGACCGCGGCTGCGTCTTAGGTGGTCCATCCGCTTAGTCCAATTTTGGCATTTCCACGTTTTTGAGTAACAGAGACCCAATTGGTGCGAACGGCGACGAATCGAAAATTGGTGGTCATCATTAACACTGGCCGATACAGCTGCGATATTTTCTTCAGTTCGCACTCTACGTAAGCGTGTTGGTGGTTTAATGTCCAACAATGTAAATTTGGTGCGAAATTTAGTCACAATAGCCCGAATAGCCGCTTCAGTGGGTCGATTAAACTGACCATAAAATGGAAGCGCGCAATGAACTTTCTTAACAGAGCACGCATTTTGATAATAAAATTCAATAATTTGCAAGCGTTGTTCGTTTGTAAGACGATTCATGATGAAATGTCAAAGCATACTGAGCATCTTTCTCTTTGACACCATGTCTGAAATCCCACGTGATCTGTCAAATACTAATGCATGAAAATCCTAACCTCAAAAAAATCACTCTTTATAAGTGACCAGTCATTTCACACAGACAACGAGATCAAAATTAAGAAAATTCTAAGATCTAATGACTTCCCAAAACAAACAATCAACGACCTTATAAAATACACTAAAAGGAAACCAATCGAATATAACAATGAAAAAGAGGGGAAGATATACAAATCACTGACATATATACAAGGATTCTCAGAAAGGTTCAAAAATGCTGACGTTTATAACAAGGACAAATTTCAATTAGCACTTAAGACAAATAGTTCAGTAAATAAGTTATTCAGTAGAACTAAGTCTAAGATAAAGAATGAGGACAAGTCTAATGTTGTTTATAAGATATCATGTTATGGAGACAAGTCCAACATATGCCAAAAGGTATATGTTGGCACTACCAAGACCAAACTTAAAACTAGACTTTCCTCACATAAATCTGACCAAAAAGCTACTGACAGGCCAATAGAGCAAAAAACTGCTCCTGCGGCCCACTGTACTTTGACAGGGCACACGCCGAATTTTAAAGACGTAAAAATACTTGCAAAAGAGAGAAACTATAAACGAAGATTTACTCTCGAAGTATTACACATTATTGACGTTCCCACAGATAAGAGAATAAATTACAAAACGGACACAGAAAACTGTGTGAAAACTTATCGTCATATTGTACAAAAATACAGACGAAAACAAACCATGACTTTTAGTTGACAATAACTTGTGCAGACGAACAGGACGACGCAAATTATTTTTAATGTAATTATTTGTAAAATTGTTTCGTGATTTTTATAGTTTACATTTGTTATAATTTAAATATGTTTTTGTTTAGTGTTTTTACCCCTGATGATGGTTGACGAAGGCAACCGAAATATTGGGAAAAATAAAATAAAATAAAACAAACAACACCAGTTTTTCCTATGGCCTCAATCTGAACAAATACAAAAGAGAATTAATTTGGAAAAACCTTTATATTTTACGTGTCTGCACAAATAGAGGAATGTATATACCGAATTTCATGACTCTAGCTGCGGTTATTTGGTTGGTACTATTTTTATCCCCTTTTCCCATTTTAACCCCAAAAAGTACGAATTTGGATAAATCCGTTTATTTTACGTGTCATTGTCAGGGGAATGTATACACCGAATTTCATTATTCTAGATGCAGCCATTTGGTTGGTACCATTTTTATCCCTCTATTCCCATTGTATCCCTTAAAAGTACGAATTTGGAAAAAATACTTTTAGATTATGTATCCACTCAATTAGAGGAATATACACACCGAATTTCGTGTTTCTAGCTGTTGTTGTTTAATATGTACCATTTGTATCCCTTTTTGCCCCATTTCACCCCCTAAGATTAAAAATTATTTTTCCGTGCACCATGTTTTTGTTATAGGAGGAAAAAATAATTTTTATCTTAGGGGGTGAAATGGGGAAAATGCGCATTCCCAATACCAAGTAAGTACAAGCAGACATATTGCAAAAATATGCTTAAATAATCTAAAATATTAGGGGTTTTTATGGGTATTTTTAGTCCTTGTGAGGGATTTTTTTTCTTTTTGGCCGATTTCGCCCTGTTTCAATCCCAACCGATGTACGACTATAAGACGCATTTATGGAAAATTTGGACGTCCTAGTTCATTTCGTTTAGATGCTAGTGTGCTTTTAACAGGCGGGCAGACGGACGGACTTGGCTAGATCGTCTTAGAATTTTATGACGATCAAGAATATATATACTTTATAGGGTCTCAGGTCCATATTTCAAGGTATTACAAACGGAATGACAAATAATTAATATGTCAACGACATGCTTTTTAGATGTGCTCATGGCTCGATCTAGGAGCGAACCTTTTGCAAATCGTTATTAAACAATATGATTTTTTTTCGTATTTCCAATATTTAAGAACAAAAATAACCAGAAACAGAGGTACGGGCAGATTAGAGGCTGTCTACTTTCCCTGAAAATGCAGTAAAATATTAAAAATTATTTTGATATTTTTTCTAATACCATAATCAGCACCAATTTATACCTTTTAACTCATTTTGACCCCTGATGTACGGGTATAGAAAGATAGCATTAAAATTAGAGTCTGCATTTAGTAAAAAAATTGAAGTAAAAATATTCATAAAAAAATTGTCTCGACTTTATGATTCTATATTGTCCATTTTATTTTCAAATTTTCTAAGTACGATTAATCATCTTTTATTAGCGACCCAATCACAATTAGATATATGTATTGAAAAAGTTTAGAGCAGTCAAGGTGTCCTAATTTAAGCCATCTCCGCTCGATTGCAGTAATTTTAGTATTACTTCATATACGTCCATGCGAATATTGATTAAAATTCGAAATAATCTTCAGAACAATTCCGCTGAAGGGTGTCATACGAAATTTAAGGGTACTAGAAGACATTCGGCCTGGGTAAAAGCTTAACATTTCTTGCAAGTTGATTTCGATTTCATCCTATAAAATCCTTTTTGAAGACCGAAGGCCTTAGTAACCATATACTACAGCAATTAAGCAATAACCCTGGTAAATTACGGACTTGTCGTCACCGTTGTTGGACCTCGCCGTCATTCTCACATTGTCCCGATAAGAGAGCAACAGTAATCGTAGTAACAACAACACAGAGCGGTAGTTTGTCTGCCCTTACAAACTACATTTAAAGCAGTGTAGCAACCATGCAACGGATGTGAAGATACAAACATACATATGTAACTATGTGTGTATATGAGTGTATGTGTGTGTAAACACATATACATATGTAAGTAGTTTGCGTTACAACTTTTGTATCAGATGCTTTCGCTATACAAAAGCAAAAAAGTAAAGGAAAAAATAACAGAGAGAAGCGAGTGCAAAGGAAGAGCATACAAAATGTGTGCTAAATTGTTAAAATCATTAAATATTAATTAAAAATTCAAGACGAGTTAAATACATAAATGCATTTTTCAACAGTGATTACGGCGGCATGCGAGAAGGAGGATTGAGGAGAAAATGTTTCTGGTGCCGGTGCTCCGATGCTGATGAAGTCGAGGAGGACATTAATGCTATTCTCAAGGAATTTAAAATAAACTTTGA
This sequence comes from Polietes domitor, assembly GCA_947397865.1. Classification (NCBI taxonomy): domain Eukaryota; kingdom Metazoa; phylum Arthropoda; class Insecta; order Diptera; family Muscidae; genus Polietes; species Polietes domitor. The sequence goes on from OX377620.1 coordinate 47,793,909, forward strand.
GTTGCTTGGCAGCCAGTACATGCGGCGAGTAGAATGTGCATTAAAGGAAAGGAAAAAACGCTAAAGGATTGCTTGTGGACGAAATCCCATGTAAATGACTAGCACAGCTGTAGCGGACAGCAGCTGAAAGCTACTAATTACATTAAATATTCGCATCAAAGGGCAAGCAATGATAATGTTCACAAAATGCAAAAAAATGAACTGAAATATTTTTTAATTTGTCAAACAACCTGTCTCAATGTTATTTTTTTAAAACAAAAAATATTGATTTATCTATGGTGTGTGATTTGCTTTCTTCAAACCCATTAATTCTATGGTAGCACATAAAGAAGGTTTCAAATCGAGCACAGTGTATTACACAATTATTTTTTTCCATAGGATTCATTCAATAAATTCATAATTGGAAAGACCAAAACCAACGAACTCAGTGGAATGTTATTCACATATCCTGGATATGCCAAGTTCGTCATTCCATTTGTAACACCTTGAAATACAGATCCGATCGACATACAATTTTAGAACGATTTAGCCCTGTCGGCCCATCTCACACTGCTCCTTTTCATAGACAAAAATCAAAAAACTGACTTGCTTCGAATTAATTTTTTTAAAGAAAAATTCGCAAAGATTTTATATAGACATACTTTGTTGGGCTCCAGAGAGTTGCCGATATGTATGTAAAATATATTGATTTTGTAAAGGGTGGAACATTTTAAATTTGAACTTCGGATTGATTTGACTTTGAAAGGTACAATAACATTCAATTTTGTAATACCCTCCACCTCCAAGATGGGGGTATACTAACTTTGTCATTCCGTTTGTAACACCTTGAAATATCAACCTGAGACCCTAAAAAGTATTTTTATTCTTGATTTTCATAAAATTCTAAGACGATCTAGCCACGTCAGTCCGTCCGTCTGTTGAAAGCACGCTAGCATCCAAACGAAAGGGACTAGGACGTCCAAATTTTCCATAAAAGCGTCTTATAGTCGTAGATCGGTTGGGATTGAAACTGGGCGAATTCGGTCCAAAGGGAACATTTTTTTCCCTCACAAGGCCTGAAAATACCCATAATAACCTCTAATATTTTAGAGTATTTAAGCATGTTTTTCTATATGTCTGCTTGTACTTACTTGATATTCCTCCTATAACAAAAAGTTGCACCACAAAATGATTCTTATACGTATGGGGTGAAATGGGGCAAAAAGGGATAAAAACGATACCTATCAAACAACAACAGCTAGAAACATGAAATTCGGTGTGCACATTCTTCTAATTGAGTAGATATATAATATAATAGCATTTTTACCAAACTCGTACTTTAAGGGGTAAAATGAGAATAGAGGGATAAAAATGGTACCCATCTAGAATGATGAAATTCGGTGTAAACATTCCTCTGATTGCGAAGACACGTGAAATAAAGGGATTTTTTGAAATTCGTACTTTTAGAGGGGTAAAACGGAAAAAGAGGATAAAAATTGTACCAAACAAATGATCGCAGCTAGAGTCATGAAATTCGGAGTATACATTCCTCTGACTGAAATAAAAAGATTTTGCCAAATTCGTATTTTCAAGGGATACAATGGAAACAGAGGGATACAAATTCTACTAATTAAACGTCTCCAGCCAGAATGATGAAATTTGGTGTGTATATCGCTCTAATTTGATAGATACACAAAAAAGGGGATTTTTTTAAGTCATACTGATTGCGTCGACACGAAAAAAATTATTTTTTTAAATTCGTACTTTTGGTGGGGTAAAATGGAAAAAGGGGATAAAAATGACCAGAGCTGGAATCATGCATTTCGGTGTATGCAATCATCTGACTACATAAACTCTCAAAATTGTTTTCCAAATTCGTAATTTTTTTACTTTTATGGTAAAAATGGGAAGAATCATCCTGAATCCTGTGTACGTGAGAGATATAGCGTTTTCAAAATTTGTACTTTTGGAATTAAAATAGCGTGGAAATACAACCAACCACTCGGTTGTAGCTGAAAATGCACCCACTATTCCCCGATATTTAGGTTATTTAAGCTTTGCTGTCTTATCTTTACTTTTTGAATTAAAACATATATCCTTGTCTTATCAGCGTGGTTTAAAATAAAAAAATATTTATAAAATTATATTTTGAAATATTTATAATTGTTTTAGTTTGGCTATATTAAAAAAAACATTTTCCTGTAATGTTACTGCATTTCTACGAAAATAGACAGCCTCTATGGAATGCAACTCATGGCTATATATAGTTCAGCCAGGCCTAACGTAACGCCGTTTTTACTTGTTTATTTTCGAATTACTTTTGTACAAAAATGAAATATTTACAAAATAATATTGTCGAAAATTACTTTTAAACATTTTCAAATGAACAATTTCAATTTGAATAATAAACGTCATTTGGAATTACAAAACGAAAGCTTAAAATGGGAATACAACTGGTGATCATCTCTAACTGACTAAGGAAGGTGGAGGCTGGGATGGTATAATAGTACTCTATAAGTTTGCTAGCTCTCCAGTAATTTCAGTTAGCATGTTAAGGGTGTCCATTTTTATTCACTGCCTGGCACACAAATTAAATTTGGTAATTGCCGACTCGCTGACAGCGGAAACTATTGTGATAAAAAATGTCTTCAAAACAACTTTAATATGTTAATAATAATATTTATCAAAATGTTTAAAAACGTTTGCAAAACTGCAATAAGTCTTCCAATGAAACGAAGTTTTTCGGCGATGCGTCGAATTAAAACTTGTATAATATCCACCATGAACTAGGGTAGATTTTTAAATTTGTCCATTGTAAATATATAAAAACGAATTAATAAAATAGTTTGTAACTGCAGATGACATTCTTACGACAGTGATCAGGCAGCTCCGCTAGAGTTAAGCAGAAGTTATTGATGTCAAATTTCACACGAACTGAAATCTATAATTCTCCGAGAGTATTTATGCTTTGAGTACTATTCTGGTACTTTTTTTATGTTTCTTCTGGAATATTGTATTCTTATATATGTTATTACATTGTTACATACATGTTAATACTTCATATAAATGTAAGCAACACTATTTTTACTTTTTAATTTTTTTATGAAAATCGATTTACACCATCTTTGCTTATATACCTAATTTCATAAAAGAACACACTTTTAAAGCAAAGATAACTAATAAAAAATAATTTAATGTTACTATATAAATTGCAATTTTTAGATATATTTCAAATTCATATATGTATTTACATTACTGACAATAATGAGTATTTGTTGAGTATTTATATTATAGCTTATATTATATTACTACAAACAAAACTTTTTAAATTCGCTAGATAGCCATTTTATGCGAAAACCTAGTTAGGGGAATAACAACTTTTTGTGAGGCTATTTGCAGGATCTTTATTGTTAAATAAAAATATCATGCCGACAATACCATGGCTTATATAATGTAAATTTTCTTGTTTTCCTATTTAGAAGAATCGAGGTGAACATATTCTTCATGAACAATTTACTTTAAATATGTAGCCTGAAAGAAATGGTCTAAAAATAGAAATACAATAAAAATTGTTCGCCTGTAAACTTTCAAGAGAAATCTAATAGGAATATAAATATATGCTACGGTGTATTTAAATGGCCCTTTGTTAGAATTAATGACTGGACTATTTCAATATTTTTATTTTTTATGAATTTATTAAAATAATATTAATTTTTTATGTTTCTATTGCTTAGAATATTCCCCCCTGTTTATTTTTGTCTCCAGACAAATGAATATTCTAAATTAAATGTGTCATAACATTCTCCGTCATATGAGTTATTAGTTTCCTTAATCGTTTTAAATTTTTTCAAAATCTAGTGAAGGTATCAGTCACTTCTACCTGCGATATAAATTTCCAATTCTGATGATTAGTCTACACCTTTTCAAGTTTATAATGAGAAAATGTAATTTATAATCGGAATATGTAAGTTCACGATGAGAAATGTAAATTCATAACAGGAAATGTAAATTCATAATAGGAGCATGATAATTCACAATCAGCACTGTAAATTCGTAATGTGAAATGTAAATTCATATTGAAAAATATAAAATCATAATAAGAACATACAAATTGATAATGAGATATATGAGTACAAAATGAGAAAATCCAAATGATAATGAGAAAATATAAATTCTTATTCAGAAATATATATTCATAAAATATAAGTTCATAATCAGGAACTGTAAAATTTATAATCGAAGCTATGTATGTACGTTTTTCTATGGATATTTTCGTAGAAACGCATATTTTATCAATGTTCTCATTGTAAATTTACATTTTCTCAATATGATTTTATATTTTCTCATTATGAATTCATATTTTCTGAATATGAAAATGTATTTTCTGATTACAAACTTGTATATTTCATTATGAAATGGTATGTTCCTATTATGAATTAATTGTTCTCAATATAAATTAATAATTCTCATTATGAATTTATATTTCTCATTTTAAATTAACATGTTCCTATTATGAATTTACATTATCCATTATGAATTTATCTGTTCCTAATATGAATTTACATTTCTCAATATAAATTTTTATGTTCCGAATATAAACTTGAAAAAGTGTAGAGTAAAATATTTGTAAAATGAAAAATAATTTGTAAAATATTTTGACAATAACATTCGTTTTATTTTGTAATATGACAGTATTGAAAAAACACACCAGTTATTACATGTTGATATTTTAAACCATATTGGACATACCTATAAATAAATTACTTTTCCCGGGAATTCCAGGGAACGAAATTGTTCATTCCCGTTTTCCCGGGAAATGAAAAAAGTCCGGGAAACCCCAAACCCTAATCCGAATACAATTCAATTCGGTAAAAAATTGGAAACGGGCAGAATTTTTATATGTTTCCTAATCATAGGCTAATATGACCTGACCCAATTTGTCAAATCGAGAAGAATATTTGTATCGAGGCTATATCCAAACATGGAATAATGTGACCCACTTGCACAATAGGTTCTTCCAGTTCAAGTATATCGTGTTATGCTCAATTTGAAGAATTCGGTGAAAATACGTGGTTTCTGGGGCGGAAAAAATCAAGCCGGGAACGAAATTTTTATGGGAGCTATGTACAAATCTGAACCGATCTGACCCATTTTCACCATGGTTGTTTCTAGGGGAAACATAAGATATTTTGCCAAATATAAAGAAGATCTGTTAAATATGTGGTTTCTAGAGCGGAAAAATTCAAATTGGGAGCGAAATTTGTATAGGAGATATATATAAATCTGAACCGATCTGCACCATTTTCACCATGGGTGTTTCCAGTTGAAATATAAGGTATTTTGCTAGATTTGAAGAAAATATGTGGTTTATAGAGCGGAAAAAGTCAAATCGGGAGTGAAATTTGTGTGGGAGCTATATATCTGATATATTTTCACCATGGGTCTTCCTACTGGAAGTATAATATATTTTAGCAAATTTGAAGAAGATCTGGTAAAATGTGTGATTTCTAGAGCAGAAAAAGTAAAATCGTGGGGCGAAATTTGTATGGGAGCTATATATAAATCTGAACCGATTTTCTTCAAATTAAATAGCGTTCGTCCTTGTGCCGAAAAACTTCGTTGTGCAAAGTTTCATTTGGTTTGGTGTCTACAATTGCGACCTGTATCGTGATTACAAGAATAGATGGACAGACAGACAGACGGACATTGTTAAATCAAAAAGTGATTCTAAGTCGATCGGTATAATTAACAATGGGTCTATCTCCCTTCCTTTTGGGTGTTACAAACAAATGCATAAAGACATAATACTATCGTGGAGTGTATAAATATGGAGGGGTTGATTGAATCAAATGAATTCGCTTATAATAAATGTATTACAACTATCCGCATCCAGAATTATCGATTTTTCTGAATATTTCCTCCCCCCCTAAATTTAAATATTCGCAACTTTCTATATTTTAAAATAAATATCCCAAGTTCCAATTTAATTTTCTAATTAAGAAAAGTTTTCAATTTGAAAATCATTCTCTTCATTCGTCATTGGCGGCATTCAGTCCGTCAGTCAGCAGTGCAGTGCAGTCGCCGTTTTGTTTGCTCGTCATTTATATCATTGGCCGGGGCAAATTGAATGATGTTCAAACGTTTGATGGTTTAAGCATTCAATTATTTTCAATTTGTTGTCCGTCCCGTGGTCTCTGAATGACATCGCGCCGCGCCGTACAATGACAACAATATACCTTTGAACTCCGAACAAGTGCTGCTGCTGCTGCTGCTAAACTCAAATGAATGAAAACAAGTGGAAGAGTCGACAACGTCGAAATCAAAATCATCGACAACGAGGACGACAATGACGCCAATGAAATAGTGTCAGAGTAGTAGAGTACGTCTGTCGGATTCCCAGAAAAGTTGTGCCCTTTTCTGCTGCTGCTGTTGTTGGCCCACTAAACCACGACAAATACGTTTGAACTCCCTCAAACAGCTACATCATCGAGTCCACTGGATCTCGCTCTCGTTGTCGCTCTCACTCTCGGTGGCCCTTTTTGCACAGGCACTGGCACTGGAATGAATTAATTTATTTTCTTTGGTTTTCTTTGAAATACAAACCGAGTGTAATGACAGCATTATTGTTGCAAACTGAATTGTACCTCCATTGTGCCATTGTGGACGGAGGCACTGAGTGGGCGAAGAAGAGCATTTGAAATATGGTATATGTTGTAATTGTGGTAGTCGTAGTAGTGGCATTACCACCAGCAAGGACGAGTGGCGGTTGGTTGTAGTTGGACTGCATTACTTTTTGGATGTTTAGTATCGGCCATCATGTTGTTAATCTCATGTTCATTTTGGCCATTCTGCTTTCGCCCATTCTAGCCAGCAGCCGTGAGCTGTACAAGACAAGATAAGTTGTTTATATGTCTGAGGGCGGTGTGGAAAGTTTAGTCAGTAGGCAATCTAATCTGTAATTTACTATTCGTTATATGAATAGGCTAAAACCTTCAGAGAAAACCAGGTTGAAATCTCGTCAATATCGTCTGACTATATTCAGTTATGAATGAAAAGGCTTGTCAAGCTTCTCGAAGCTTATTTTTTTCTACTTTGCCTCCTATTCGTCTTCGATAAAAAAATTTTCCCTACTTTACATAAAGTACAAATACAAAAAGTTTAGACGTTTTGGAAAGAGGACTTTATGGAAAGGTTAACAACAATTTGTTCTGGCGGTTCAGTTGAATATGACTTCGTAAAAACTATTTATATATAGAATATATAGAAGGCTTTCACAGACCAGAAATCATGATAGTGACAGTGTGCAGTCATGTAATAAATGTCACCGTGTCATTTGTAAATAAATTTGAATTCTATAAAATATGAATGCAAAATGGTCTTGAGCCATTTTTTATAATTATTTATCTTTTAATATTTTTTTATTATTATTTATCTTTTAATATAAATGCTCTTTTACCAATATCACAATAATATTTCATGAACTAATCCGTTTCCCTTCATTATCATGCTGCATCATATAGCTCTAAGGAATGTTAAGATACTTTATAATAAACGCAACTGGTCGACATGTAAAGCGAAGCGCACAACATTCGTTAGACATTCATATGGACTCGGAAAATAGAAATGTGTCTCAGATATATCAAATATTACCACATCATTATTTTATTCAAACAACACAAACAGTCAGAGCTGGAGAGTGAAATACTACAACGGATTAAAACTTTCGATATATCATTGGAAATTTGTTCGTTTTTTTAACTACAATTTCTCGTTTTATACCCTCCACCTCCAGGATGGGGGTATACTAAGTTTGTCATTCCGTTTGTAACACCTTGAAATATCGACCTGACATCCTAAAAAGTATATATGTGTCAGTTAGTATGATAGTGGCCTAAGTCACACTTTATCCGTTCTGAGATGTACAATGGTTTATGTTGGAGTCAATTGAAAAATATTTTTCCACCCAAGCACAAAATTATTTTCTTAGAATATCCTACTAATATATCGAACTTTTATAAAAAAAAATCAACAACGTTTCTACCTCTAAGGGTACCACTTCTTTCAGAGGATGTACTGACTTAGACCACTTTCATTCTTCTCAAAATTTTAAAAATTTAACACACAAAATTTTTATTTTTTTCCCCAAAGGTAATATTTCCTTACCAAAAATGAAAGAAAACAAAAATATTTTATTTCAATTTTATTTTTTAAATAAAGGGTGATTAAATTGTAGGGACCGATGTTGTATGTGAACCACACCTACACGTCAAGTTTTTTTCTTCATTTCATTTGACATTTCTCAATTTCAGAGTAACTCAATTTGAACACAATCGAGCAAATATTTAAAGTTATTCAGGCTTATTATGAAAATGGGCGTTCAAATCAAAATACATGTCGTGCACTTCAATGGCAGTGATATCTCACGTGGTGGCGATGTCAATTGACCGCCAAGATCATGTGATTTGACACCGTTGCACTTCTTTCTTTGGGGTTATTTGAAAGAGAAGGTGTACGTCAATAAGCCAGCAACAATTCAAAAGCTAAAGGATTAAATAATTCGGCACATTAACGGCATAGAACCTCAAGTATGCCTCAGCGTCATCGAAAATTTGGACCATCGGATGGATGTGTGCCGCCGAGGTCGCGGCGGCCATTTGGCCGATATTTTGTTCCATGCATATTTGAACCATACCAATATTATCATAATAAAAAGAACTGACAAAACTTTCCAAAATAATTTGTGTTTTATTCAAAATCAACATCGGCCCTTAAAATTTAACCACCCTTTATAAAGGGTGATTTTTTAGCTATTATCTTTTTGGCAGCACTGGTTTAAACAGCTGACGCACGTTTCGTGCGTTGTTTCACTGTCAAACATCTTCAGTTTAGTCTATAATTTAACCATGAATCGTCTTACAAACGAACAACGCTTGCAAATTATTGAATTTTATTATCAAAATGCGTGCTCTGTTAAGAAAGTTCATCGCGCGCTTTCATTTTGTGGTCAGTTTAATCGACCCACTGAAGCGGCTATTCGGGCTATTGTGACTAAATTTCGGACCAAATTTACATTGTTGGACATTAAACCACCAACACGCTTACGTAGAGTGCGAACTGAAGAAAATATCGCAGCTGTATCGGCCAGTGTTAATGATGATTAATGACGATTCGTCGCCGTTCGCAGCAATTGGGCCTCTGTTACTCAAAAACGTGGAAAGGCCACAATTGGACTAAGCGGATGGACCATTTGAGGCATTTGCATGAAATAATCTTCAAACTATAAATTATATGGACCGTACTATCGATTCAAATAAAGATTTCATGAATTGTTCTGAATTTTATGTTTTTTTTTTGAAAAACTTCCCTATAGCTTTTAAAAAATTAACTGATGTATTTTAGTAATTATAATATTAATTAATAATATATTTTTATTTTATTTAATTAATTGAATAATAATCATAATAATTAATTGACGAGAGTACAATATTGTTTTCATATATAACTAATATTTACGTTCGAGTGTAAATTATTTGTTTTTGCTATTTTAATAATTAAATGCACTCAAAATATCATCAACAGTCGAAGAAGAAGAAGACATAAATATCACTCTGTTACTCTTTTGTTATCAAAATTTAGGTTTAATGTTGAAGTGAAGTTTCTAATTTTGTCATTCCTGGTTTTCACGTCTAGAAATAAAGACTTGTGACGGAAAAAACTTTGTTTCCTTTCACAGGCCAGAGTAAAATAAATATAAATTAACAATAAAAAGCATATAACTTCATGGACGTTTGCCGTCTGAAGATCTGCTTAAAATAACCAAATAAATAAATAAAATACAAAACTACTACATTACAAAAACTACATACAACTCTACATTGAGGAATACTGGATTAATCCAAGATTCCTACAATTCTAATTATTTGTTATTCGAAAATCATGATTTTTCCATAATTCGAACAATATTTGAAAATAATCGAATAAAATTTATTCGGTTGCATACACTACTGAAATTTACAACATTTGTAGGCAACATAATGCGTCAATCGAACATATAAACGGATCGAACTTATATTTCCAAAATGAGTGCACAAATATTAAAAATACCTTCGACGAGCATTGAAATTTTACTTTTGTTCTAAAGTGTTATTGATCATAAAATTTCTATTATGTCCGTCACACTAGCGCCTAAACGAAAGGAGCTAGGAGGTCAAAATTTTCCAAAATAGTCTATTAGTTGTAGATCAGTAGGGATTAAAAGTGGGCATAATCAGTCCAAGGGGAAAACATTTCCTTTACACTGATAGATAAAATGGAACATGATAGAAAAAAATACCAGATTTTTCAAAAAAAAACCCCTATTCACAAAGTGGAAAAAAGTGTTCCAAAATTAGGGATCGTTTTATTAAAATGACGGTTATGCTTTTTTAACATTTTTATCTATTTTGATTAATTTTAAGTATTTTTATTGCACTTCAATTCGTAAAATATGGAAAACTTGTATTTTTGCAAAAATTTGGTATTTATAAAAACTTCAATAAATCAGTCAATTACTGACGGATTTTTAACCCTCTCATGTCCGAATTTTCTTCTTAATAAATATATAAAACTTACTATGCTTGTTGATGAGGTATGTATCGAAATATGATTTCTATAGAGTCTTGGGGTTCTAATTTATATAGGACATGAGTAACAGGATGTTTCTTAAAATCATTATACTGAAGATATCGCTTCAAACTCACACAGACATCTAAGAACACTACTTTAAATTAAGAAAAGGGAATAATAATGTAATCATTTCGTAAATTAAAATAAAAGAAATAAAACTGTTAAAACTTCAGAAAATATATATCGCGAAAATAACATAACTCATTTATATTTTAGAAGTAATTGAAATTAACTCCAAAACAGGGTATATCACATTAAAATCGGTCAAGTGTTTGCAGGCGATTGGGTGAACACACCTTTATGAAAAAATCTTATGTTTAGCTCTGTTGGTCATATCTCGTGAGAAATTATTTTCTAATTTTTTTCCAAAAATACGTATACAATATTTTTATGAGAAGAATGAAGACACAAACTTTCAAAACAATCGCAGCCAAAAATCAAAACCAAAAATCGTATAGCTTGACTTGTAATGTCTCATATGAAGAAATTTTATTTCTATAATATTCTCAATTACCAGGCCACATATAAAGCTTGGGTTCGAAACTATTTCTCTTTCGAAGTTTTATCCATGTCTGGCTGGACATATTAGACTTTTCGATCCAATATTTATACTGCGGCATCTGGCAAACAAATCATTTAGTTTGTCCGTTTTGAATACAGGGAGTAAAAACGTATTTCATAAGCTAAATAGTGGTAAATTTTAAATTGAATAAGATGGAGATATTCTCAAAAAAATACTGCAAATAAAGGGGATTTTTTTAAAAGCTGTAGGAAAGTTTTTCAAAAAACACATAAAATTCAGAAAAATGCATGAAATCTTTATTTGAATCGATAGTACGGTCCGTATAATTTAATGTTTGAAGATTATTTCGTGCAAATGTTGACCTTGACTGCGCCTCAAATGGTCCATCCGCTTAGTCCAATTTTGGCATTTCCACGTTTTTGAGTAACAGAGGCCCAATTGCTGCGAACGGCGACGAATCGATAATTGATGGTCATCATTAACTCTGGCCAATACAGCTGCGATATTTTCTTCAGTTCGCACTCTACGTAAGCGTGTTGGTGGTTTAATGTCCAACAATGAAAATTTGGTGCGAAATTTAGTCACAATAGTCCAAATAGCCGCTTCAGTGGGTCGATTAAACTAACCATAAAATTGAAGAAGCGCGCGATGAACTTTCTTAACAGAGCACGCATTTTGATAATAAAATTCAATAATTTGCAAGCGTTGTTCGTTTTTAAGACGATTCATGGTTAAATTATAGACCAAACTGAATATGTTTGACAGTGAAACAAAACACGAAACGTGCTATAGCTAAAAAATCACCTTTTAGAAAACAATTGAAATTTGAGAATTCACCTTTGTTTCACCTTCCTACGCAAACCCAAGTTGCCCATTTTCTTTTTAAATATTCCTTGTTACGTATGTAAACAAAAATAAGAATTATTAATTCTGCAAAATATGTGATTTTAAAGGTTTTATAGGACTAACTCGCAATGTTGCCTATAGGCCAGAGTTACAAGCCGAACCATAATTATCGGCGGCGGCGGCTTTCGGCTGATTTGCCGGCTCGTTCTGTCATTCGATCACCCCTATTTATTTGAAAATTTTGGGAAAATGGAAGGAACAATTTGTATTGGTTTTTTTATACATTTTCTTTTATTTTTTGTCAACTAATTCAATATTCGTTAATATTAGCAAATGTTCCCATAGCTTCATATAATTATCCCATACAATTTTTTTGGGAGTGGTAATCCATTCTCAAAATTTATAATTTGGATGAATTTAATAAATATTTTTGCAATGTAAGGCAGATTGGACCAGACATCTTGAATATCGTCATCCTACCTACTTTGACACATTAAAGAAGCACAATAGAGGAGCTGTTGTTTATTGTTATTTATAGGAACACATGGTCACACGTACTGGAATTGACTTGTATAAATGCGACTTTCAAATCAAAATACAATCATTCAACCAAATACAAAGGAAGATCAATATATTTCATAGCAGTAGGTTGTCTAAGTCGACATTTATATTTTCTTTTGTAATTTTAAGTGGGTTGTCTATTTTGGTAGTAAGATTTGACTGAATTAGAACTCCGTCAAATCTCGGCGGCGTGGTTGAAGTCGATATGAGTCGATTAAATCGGCGGCGGCGCATCTCGTTCAGAAACATGCGACGGCGGCGGCTTGTCGGCTTAATATCGGTCGGCTTAATATCGGTCGGCTTGTACAGGGTGATTTTTTAAGAGCTTGATAACTTTTTTTTTTTAAAAAACGCATAAAATTTGCAAAATCTCATCGGTTCTTTATTTGAAACGTTAGATTGGTCCATGACATTTACTTTTTGAAGATAATTTTATTTAAATGTTGACCGCGGCTGCGTCTTAGGTGGTCCATCCGCTTAGTCCAATTTTGGCATTTCCACGTTTTTGAGTAACAGAGACCCAATTGGTGCGAACGGCGACGAATCGAAAATTGGTGGTCATCATTAACACTGGCCGATACAGCTGCGATATTTTCTTCAGTTCGCACTCTACGTAAGCGTGTTGGTGGTTTAATGTCCAACAATGTAAATTTGGTGCGAAATTTAGTCACAATAGCCCGAATAGCCGCTTCTGTGGGTCGATTGAACTGACCATAAAATTGAAGAAGCGCGCGATGAACTTTCGTAACAGAGCTCGCATTTTGATAATAAAATTCAATAATTTGCAAGCGTTGTTCGTTTGTAAGACGATTCATGGTTAAATTATAGACCAAACTGAAGATGTTTGACAGTGAAACAAAACACGAAACGTGCTATAGCTAAAAAATCACCTTTTAGAAAACAATTGAAATTTGAGAATTCACCTTCCTACGCAAACCCAAGTTGCCCATTTTCTTTTTAAATATTCCTTGTTACGTATGTAAACAAAAATAAGAATTATTAATTCTGCAAAATATGTGATTTTAAAGGTTTTATAGGACTAACTCGCAATGTTGCCTATAGGCCAGAGTTACAAGCCGAACCATAATTATCGGCGGCGGCGGCTTTCGGCTGATTTGCCGGCTCGTTCTGTCATTCAATCACCCCTATTTATTTGAAAATTTTGGAAAAATGGAAGGAACAATTTGTATTGGTTTTTTTTATACATTTTCTTTTATTTTTTGTCAACTAATTCAATATTCGTTAATATTAGCCAATATTAGCAAATGTTCCCACAGTTTCATATAATTATCCCATACATTTTTTTTGGGACTGGTAATCCATTCCGAAAATTTATAATATGGATGAATTTAATAAATATTTTTGCAATGTAAGGCAGATTGGACCAGACATCTTGAATATCGTCATCCTACCTACTTTGACACATTAAAGAAGCACAATAGAGGAGCTGTTGTTTATTGTTATTTATAGGAACACATGGCCACACGTACTGGAATTGACTTGTATAAATGCGACTTTCAAATCAAAATACAATCATTCAACCAAATACAAATAAATATCAATATATTTCATGGCAGTAGGTTGTCTAAGTCGACATTTATATTTTCTTTTGTAATTTTAAGTGGGTTGTCTATTTTGGTAGTATGATTTGACTGAATTAGAACTCCGTCAAATCTCGGCGGCGTGGTTGAAGTCGATATGAGTCGATGAAATCGGCGGCGGCGCATCTCGTTCAGAAACATGCGACGGCGGCAGCTTGTCGGCTTAATATCGGTCGGCTTGTATCTCTGCTATAGGCAAAAATCATTGCCTAAGTTGAAAAACAGTTAAAATTTGCTTAAAAAAGTTTTCTTAAGTTAAGTTTTCTTAATTATGTTCTTCTTCTTCTGCTTTTCAAATCCGAAAAAATAAAAAATCGGCTAATAAACAACTAAGTTACAGGTTTATAAGTATACAAAGGTACGAAAACCCGGTTTTTTACCCGTAACTCAAGATTTTCGGCGTGTCTTGCAAATACAGATTCCTGTTCTTCTCGACAATACCTACCAGAAAAATACTATCACTTCGCAGAGATTTCTACTTCATTATTTTTTGTAGCACTGTGTAATTAGGCTATGCATCACTTCCGTGTCTACTTAAAAACCAAAACACTGAAGAAATTACACTTCTGCAACAACTCCCTTCTCTGGAAATCTAGGAAAAAATGCCAACACATTACTTTGGTAAATGAGTGCAGTGGCCAAGCTCCCCCCGTACCCTTATGCACACCAACAACATTTGTCTGTGACATATTTAAGTTCAACTTTGGTAGATCTTTAACTAATCCTTGGCCTTGTATGCATTGCGACCATGTGTGTGTGTGTGTAGGGGCGAATGCAATTGTATTTGTGTTGGTAATGAAGATGATATTGCATTAGTATTCCTTATGTAAAGCTTTGCGATGGCCATGTACGAGTGTCCGTGTTAGTGTTGCATGTGTTTGTAATGTGTCGACTATAAATGCTATTTATTTGTAACTTTGGCAATCATTCAACAAAGTTTCTTTATTGTGTCAGTCAGTCAGCCAGCCAGTCATTCATTCATTGAGTCAGTCAGTCAGGTCAGGTCGGTTAGGCGATAGTGATTCAGACACAGTATCTGATGGAGGGAAGGAATGAATGAATGAATGGCAATGCAACTGTAACAAGCTGTGCCACAGCACATCCACAGTGAGTGCATGAATGAACGGTTGAATGGAGTGGACTGGTCCGTACTGAACTGCCACACTGTCTATCTGAGCATGAGTCTATACCAGCAGTTTCCGTGCATGGCAGCAGCACTTTCCTCTTTTTCTTCTTCTCGTTCCCTTTCGTTTTGTTTATTTTGGTTTGCTTTCAATTGCAAGGAAAATCTGAAAATCAACAAATCCAACCAAAAAATGGAGGAAGAACACTCACTTTCAGTTGGACGGAATTCGTATGTTCGAAGGTTCGTCGTCATTTCATGGACCGCACTTGGCGCTCGCTTTGCCAACCTCAGCGCAAAACTGAAATTTATTTGTTTTGATCTTTTATGCGGGGTGGGAGTGGGGTGGGTCTTTCTTGCTTTTATTGCAACCAATTTAGGAGTGACAACACGCAAGCTTACCAGGAACACACTTGTGTGGGTGCGCTAGTGTTTATCCCTATGTACACACATACTACTCGTATGTGTGGGTGTTAGCTGTTATTCTGGTATATCCGTTTCCCGTTCATAGTTTCACTTTTCTTTTGTTTATACGAAGTTCTTGAAATGTTTTCTATGTATTTTCTTTCGCCAATTTGTTTGCTGTCCATGGATAATGAGAAAATAATCAAGCGAGATTTCTTTTTCTTCGGGTTGGAAGCATAGCTATCCATTGCTCGTGGACAGACAAACAACTTTGGCATACATACAGAGTTAGTTGAAACGTTTGAAGTACAAATGGAAATTGTGTTGTATCAATATCACATTTCGACAAATGTAGACATGGTCCTCACGGAAAATACTATAGAATATGGTCACAACAATCAGAATTTAATGTTGGAAATTATTCTAGAGATAAACTACACGAATATGCGGCTGATACTTTAAAGCATTGTTTTTTAATACAGAGTGCTGTAGGTGTGGATATACCAAAAAAAGTGCTGCCTTTGAATTAAATAGAATTACCCGACTACTCATTTCACCTCAATTTGAATTGACCAATGAGTGTCCCCAAAAACTATAGCTTTTTATATAAAACTTACCCTTAACAATGTGCCCGAAATATAGGTCCTGTTATGGTTTGCATATCGAACCAGACAACTCAATTAACCCCAGCAAGACGTGGTCAGTCGGCGCCCTGGAAAATGAAAAAATTAAAAAAAAAATATTTTAGTTGACAACAAATATATGAACATATATCTCTAAATATCTCACAGTGCAACACGAAAAAATATAATCATATCCTTGTCTCCCAGTATTGCCCAAAGTCAAGCATTTTTTTATGGATTTTGAGTCTCGATGTCATTTTTGCAAAAAGTGATAATTTTCTCAAGCTTGCCGAGAATTTGGAATTTTGATTCACTCTCTGTGGCAAAGTTGCAGCTATTGTCATAAAGAACAAAAATATAAAGTGCATATAAAGGGTGATTTTTAGCTATTATCTTTTTGGCAACACTGGTTTAAACAGCTGACGCACGTTTCGTGTTTTGTTTCACTGTCAAACATCTTCAGTTTGGTCTATAATTTAACCATGAATCGTCTTACAAAACGAACAACGCTTGCAAATTATTGAATTTTATTATCAAAATGCGTGCTCTGTTAAGAAAGTTCATCGCGCGCTTCCATTTTATGGTCAGTTTAATCGACCCACTGAAGCGGCTATTCGGGCTATTGTGACTAAATTGTGAGTGCGAACTGAAGAAAATGTCGCAGCTGTATCGGCCAGTGTTAATTATGACCATCAATTATCGATTCGTCGCCGTTCGCAGCAATTGGACCTCTGTTACTCAAAAACGTGGAAATGCCAAAATTGGACTAAGCGGATGGACCATTTGAGGCGCAGTCAAGGTCAACATTTGCATGAAATAATCTTCAAACATTAAATTATATAGACCGTACTATCGATTCAAATAAAGGTTTAATGCATTTTTCTGAATTTTATGTGTTTTTATACCCTCCACCTCCAGGATGGGGGTATATTCACTTTGTCATTCCGTTTGTAACACCTTGAAATATTCATCGGAGACCCCATAAAGTATATATATTCTGGGTCGTGGTAAAATTCTAAGATGATATAGCCATGTCCGTCTGTCCGTCTGTCTGTCTGTCTGTTGAAAGCACGATAGCGGCCGAACGAAATGAGCTAGGAGGTTCAAATTTTCCCTAAATGTGTCTTATGGTTGTAGATCGGTTGGGATTGAAAGTGGACGAAATCGGCCCAGAGGGAAAAATTTTTCCCTCACAAGGACTGAAACTACCCCTAATATTTAGAGTATTTCAGCATGTTTTTTGAACATATTAGCTTGTATTTAGTTGATATTTGCAATGCGCATTCCCTCTATAGCATAAAATGGCACCATAGAGTGATTTTTATTTGTAGGGGCCGAAATGGGACAAAAAGGGATAAAAATGGTACCTATCAAACGACAACAGATAGAAACACGAAATTTGGCGTGTACATTCCTCTAATAGAGTAGATACATAATATAAAAGTATTTTTTTTTTAGTTTGTACTTTTAAGGGGTTAAATGGGGATAGAGGGATAAAAATAGTACCAACCTAACGGCTGCATCTAGAATAATGAAATTCGATATATACATTCCTCTGATTGCGTAGACACGTAAAATAAAAGAAATTTCTAAAATTCGTACTTTTTGGGGTTCAAATGGAAAAAGGGGATAAAAATAGTACCTACCAAATGATAGCAGCTAGAATCATGAAATTCGGTGTATACATTCCCCTGACTGCGTAGACACGAAAAATAAAACTTTTTTTCCAAATTCGTACTTTCAATGGATACAGGGGATAAAAATAGTACCAACTAAACGAATACAGCTAGAATGATGAAATGCAGTGAGTACGTCCCTCTATTTGTATAGATACGTAAAATAAAGAGATTTTAGATAGTCGTACTCTTGAGGGGGCAAAATTGGAAAAAGGGGATAAAAATGGTACCAGCAAAATGGCCGCCGATAGAATCATGGAATTCGTATACATTCCTCTGACGGCATCGCCACGTAAAATATTTTTTTCCCAAATTCGTACTTTATTTTGTTGCTTTTACGACAAAAAATGGTAGAATCGTGAAGTTGTCTTATACTGCGTACGAGAGAGATAAGGTATTTTCAAAGTGTATACTTTTGAATTTAAAATAGATGGAAATACAACCAACCAAAGGACTGCAGCTGAAAATACACTCTCTATCCCCCAATATTTAGGGTATTTATGATTGCTCCCTTATATTTACTTTATGAATTGAAGTATTATATCCATTATATATAGTATACAAATATTGGTAGCATAGGCTTATTAATTAAATTTCTGATTTTCATACATTTGAAATTTGTTGCGGACATTCCTCTTGTAGCTTGGAAGCACCACAAAGATGTTTTGGCGGGCGAAATGGGACAAAAAGGGATAAAATATGGTACCAATGATACGACAACAGCTAAAATCATGAAATTCGGTGTGTACATCCCTCTAATTGCATAGACTCGTAGAATAGAGGGATTTTTTCGAAATTCGTACTTTTAAGGGATATAATTAAAAAGAGGGATAAAAATGGTGAAGTTGAAATCATGAAATTCGGTGCATACATTCTGACTATGAAGACTCGAAAAAGGGTTTTTTCGAAATTTGTACATTTGGGCGGAATTTGTCTGTATCTGAAAATGCTTCTTTCTAATGGCGACTGACAATCGCCTAATATTTAGGCATGTTCACTTTCACAATTTCAGCATTTTATTTATATATAGTAGTCGATTTTAAACAGTGCGCATAAGTATACATTATAGTTTGAAATAGTAAACAATTATAGTAAATGTGCATAAAAATATCACAATTTTCGTAATATGGTACCGTGCTTCTATGTAAAGTCGATATCCTTTAATCTGCTGGTAATACTGTGGAATGCACTCCGTGGTGGAGGGTATATAAGATTCGGCCCGGTCGAACTTAACGCCTTCTTACTTGTTTAACTTTCCTATAGCTTTTAACAAATCACCCTGTAAAAACTTAATCTTCAAGGTCAAAATCGCAAAAAAAAACTTTAAAAAATCAATTTATTTTAACATTTTCCCCTGTTTTCCAGCAAACTTATACACAACTTTCTAGAACATATGAACTTTCTAGGAATGATTCTTAATACCGTTTAGGTAGGAAAAATATATCTTGCAGCACTGTTTCTGTTAATGGTCAGTCCGACTACAGTGCGTATGAGTGTTATTATCCTTAATCAACAGCACGTATACGCTACTTACTACAGCCAATAAGATTTGTTCGACGACATTTGCGATTTTGAAATTGAAGAAGGAGTTTTTTTGATTTTATATGTTCACAATTTTCGTTCTTTATGACAAGAGCTACAACTTTGCTTCAGAGAGTAAATCAAATAAATATCTAAAATCAAATAAATAAATCTAGGCATTTGTTAATAGTTTTGTCCGTCTCTGTTTTAGGATAGTATCTATTTAATTTTGTTTTGTAAGGTATAGATAAATCCAAAACAGTAATTTGGAAATCTCCTCTCAGATAGCACTTATGTTCTGCGTTTACGTAATAAAAGTGCTGTACATTAAAGAACAATTTTCAAAAAATCCATTTTTACTGCGATTCTACAGAGGATTTTACATACCAAAATTCACGTTTCTAGCTGTAATACGAGTTGGTACCATTTTTATCCCGCTCCACCCCTAAAAATACAAATTTCGAAAAATCCAATATTACTTCGTTTCTATATAGTCAGAGGAATTTACATACCAAAATTCACGTTTCTAGCTGTAATACGTTAGTTGGTACCATTTGAATCCCTTTTTGTCCCGCTCGTCCCTTAAAAGTACAAATTTCGAAAAATCCAATTTTACTTCGTTTCTATATGGTCAGAGGAATTTACATACCAAAATTCACGTTTCTACCTGTAATACTTTAGTTGGTACCATTTGTATCCCTTTTTGTCCCGCTCATCCCTTATAAGTACAAATTTCGAAAAATCCAATTTTATTTCGTTTCTATATGGTCAGAGAAATTTACATACCAAATTTCACGATTCTAGCTGTAATACATTAGTTGGTACCATTTTTATCCCTTGTTGTCCCGCTCGCTCCCTAAAAAGTACAAATTTCGAAAAATCCAATTTCACTTTGTTTTTATATGGTCAGAGGAATTTACATACCAAATTACACGATCCTAGCTGTAATACTTTAGTCGGTACCATTTTTATCCCTTTTTGTCCCACTCGCCCTTTCAAAGTACAAATTTCGAAAAATTCAATTTTACTGCGCTTCTATATGGTCAGAGGAGTTTACATACCAAATTTCACGATTCTAGCTGTAATACTTTAGTTGGTACCATTTTTATCCCTTTTTGTACCGCTCGAAAAATCCCTATTTCCCTAAAAATCCCTTTTGCATGGTCGGTGCAAGGAACACTCTGAATTACACGCTTCTAGCTACTGCCGTTTAGTCAGGACGAAGGTTCGATTTTTATCGCTTTTTGGGACATTTTACCCCCTAAAAGTACGATTTTCGTAAAACCCTTTCTTAGTCGACGTCTACGTCATATTTGGGTACTATCCTGAAAATTTCATGACCCTGGCTTCAGCCGTTTGGCCGTAACGCAACTCTTATATATATATATTAAATAGTTTATACTAAACAGCAAAAAATAAGCATTTTATTTTTAAACCATTTAGTTTTTATGTGCATTGTGGCATAGTGATTCATGAAATTGTAAATTAGTTTTAAAAAAATTCTGGCCAATGTATGAACTATTAAACATTTAAATAAAACCAATTTGATACCTACAAATATCGTGTATTTCACCTTCGCATTCAATCCGTGGTGTAGGAAAAGTTACCAACAAATGAAAACATTTTTGTAAATCATTTTTGCTGGCCGAAAAAATAAATAAAATAGAAAAATGTCGAAAAAATATTTCGTTTTATTTTTTAATTGCTAGTATTCTAACGAAGAAAACAATGATTTTTGGAAACAAGTAAATTTGAGTCGGTTACACCGACATAAATACGCCATCACTGTCAGATACCATCTGTATAAGGTACATTCATTTTACTTAGTGTCCGATTATACTGTGGAACACAAAAAATAAAAAGGTTCTGACAACGGATTCTGATATAGGGGGTAAAAAAGGAATATACGAGTACCTACAAGTTTGCGTACCATTGTATACCCATTGTATACCTTAAAAGTACTAATTTTTAAAAACGTTTTTATTTTTCGTGTCTACGCAGTCAGAGGAATGTATATTCCGAATTTCATGACTCTAGCTCATTTGGTTGGTACTATTTGTATCCCTTTTTTCCATTTTAACCCCAAAAAGTACGAATTTCGACAAATCCGTTTATTTTACGTGTCTATGTAATTAGAGGAATGTATACACCGAATTTCATTATTTGCCATTTGGTTGGTACTATTTTTATCCCTCTATTCCCATTTTACCCCTTAAAAGTACGATTTTGGAAAACATAATTTCATATTATGTATCTACTCAATTAGAGGAATGTACACATCGAATTTCGTGTTTCTAGCTGTTGTCGTTCGATAGGTACCATTTTTATCCCTTTTTGCCCAAATTCTCCCTCTACGAAAAAAATCACTCTATGGAGCACGTTTTTGTTATAGGGAGAATGGGCATACCCAATATCAAGTAAGTACAAGCAGACATATTGAAAAATATGCTTAAATACTCTAAAATATTAGGGGTTTTCGTCCAGTTTCAATCCCAACCGATCTACGACTATAAGACGCATTTATGTAAAATTTGGACGTCCTAGCTCTTTTCGTTTAGATGCTTAGTGGCTAGATCGTCTTAGAATTTTATGGCGATCAAGAATGTATATATACTTTATAAGGTCTCACGTCGATATTTTAAGGTGTTACAAACGTAATGACAAAGTTAGTAGACCCCCATCCTGGAGGCGGAGGGTATAAAAATGTTAAATTGTTGCGCGGTGTAATATATCTATATGATCCAAAATCCATTTCTTGATTTTAGCTAATAGAGTGGCGAAAGTTCAAACCGGAATATATATTTGTACGCATGACATATAACTCAAAATAAGTTTTTAAAATCACGCCATCATGATGGTCCACCCTAACAAACATTAATCATAATTTATTGTAATTTATTAATAATGAATTACTGGGTAAAATCAATAACGAGATGAATGGGGAAAAAATGCTCAGCGCACTTCAATTAATTACAGATATAAATTAATTTATTTTAAAATGACTGCCATACATCATAACGCCGCATAAACCCCACCATAACACACCCACCCACATGAATAATCTGAGAAAATTTATGATCTCTGGCTGAACGATTTAATACTTTTGAAATCAGATTTCACTCCATTTATGTGTGAGTGGGTGTGTATGTGTATGTGTGCGAAACAATAAGTACGCGAACGAAAATGTCATGCCGCAGATTTGTGGCAAAGCAGCGGCAAATGCAAATGAATGAGAACTTGGCATGGCTCAGAAATTAACAATAGTTTTCACATGTATGAGTGTATGTGAGAGAGTGTGTGTGCAGCAGATACATATACATCCATATATCTTCCACCTACAATAGGAGCAACCGTACAAACCGTGCGAACGAACGAACGAATGGCATTTGTGAATTAATGCCATTCATTATAACATAAAATATATTTTATGTTAAAACTTTTTTAATGAATTTACATATTTTTGCAGCAGGCAAGCTAGCAAGCATGTGTATATGTGTGCGGGGGGTGCGGTGTAGTGGCACAAATGAAGAAACACAGAGCGAAATTATTCTTTAACCATAACATTTGCAACACTCACAATTGTGCACAAAAACACACACACGCTCACATACACATACAAATGCAATCATGCACATGAACACATTCACCGTGATAAAGTATGCATGCGTTTGGTTCAATCACTACAAACCGCCTGGACACGGCAATGCTGGACTGGACAGTGGGGGGAAATGTGAAAAAATCTATATATATATATATATATATATATAAAAGAGTGACATTAGTTACTACGCTTATAACTCAAGAACGCCTGGAGCAATTTCGATGATTCCCACCAATTCGAATTGGTCTCCGGCCAAACAAGAAGAATACCCAAGAAAATTCCCGAAATATCCCCGATTTGTATGGAGTGATTTTACGACGCCATCTTCATGATAGAAGACGTTTATCTTTGCAGTTCCTGGAGTATCATCTGGACCGTGCTGACTGAGTGGCAAAGATTAAATTACCACAATTTCCTTTAGCACCAGAGCCATTGCATTCTTCGCTTCATAGTGAAAGACCAGAATCACTTAATTTTCTATCGAACACACAGAAATAAAGGGTGATTTTTTAAAAGCTATAGGAAAGTTTTTCAAAAAAAAAAACACATCAAATTCAGAAAAATGCATGAAATCTTTATTTGAATCGATAGTACGGTCATGCAAATGTTGACCTTGACTGCGCCTCAAATGGTCCATCCGCTTAGTCCAATTTTGGCATTTCCACATTTTTGAGTAACAGAGGCCCAATTGCTGCGAACGGCGACGAATCGGTAATTGATGGTCATCATTAACACTGGCCGATACAGCTGCGATATTTTCTTCAGTTCGCACTCTACGTAAGCGTGTTGGTTGTTTAATGTCCAACAATGTAAATTTGGTGCGAAATTTAGTCACAATAGCCCGAATAGCCGCTTCAGTGGGTCGATTAAACTGACCATAAAATGGAAGCGCGCGATGAACTTTCTTAACAGAGCACGCATTTTGATAATAAAATTCAATCATTTGCAAGCGTTGTTCGTTTGTAAGACGATTCATGGTTAAATTATAGACCAAACTTAAGATGTTTGACAGTGAAACAAAACACGAAACGGGCGTCAGCTGTTTAAACCAGTGTTCCCAAAAAGATAAGAGCTAAAAAATCACCCTTTATATATTAAAATCTTGTGTTTCACAGCATATACCTTTTTGATAACCATATCGGAACTGCGAGAAATGTAAGGTAATCCAAAAAACGAACAGGACCGAGTTCCACATTAATTATTTTAGAATACGTTCAACTACTCAACATTATTATCGAATCTTTTACGAAAACTATAATTTTCCTATCTTTAATAACGAATTTCCATCGAAATATAAAATACAAGCAGTACCCGCAGTCTCGCACATGCAAAAGTCAGTTTTTTTATACCCTCCACCTCCATACTAACTTTGTCATTCCGTATGTAACACCTTGAAATATTGACATGAAACCTTATAAAGTATATTTATTCTTGATCGTCATAAAATTATAAGAAGGTCTAGTCTCGATCTAGTCGATCCGTCTGTTGAAAGCACGCTAGCATCTAAACGAAAGGAGCTAGGACGTCCAAATTTTCCATAAATGTGTCTTGTAGTCGTATATTGGTTGGGATGCAACTGGTCGAAATCGTTCTAAATGGCAAATTTTTTCCTTAACAAGGACTGAAAATACTCATAAAATCCCTTATATTTTACAGTATTAAGGCATGTTTTTAAATATGAATGTTTGTGCTTACTTGATATATGGTATGCGCATTCCCCCTATAACATAAAGGCACACCATAAACTGCTTCTTATTTGTAGGGGGTGAAATGGGGTAAAAATAAAGGAAAAAATCGAACGACAACAGCTAGAAACAAGAAAGTTGGTGTGTACTTTCCTTTAATTGAGTAGATACATAATATAAATGTATTTTTATAAAATTCGTACTTTTAAGGGGTAAAATGGGAAAAGAGGGATAAAATGGTATCAACCAAGCGGTTGCACCTAAAATAATGAAATTCGGTGTATACATTCCTCTTAGTTCGTAGACACGTAAAATAAACGGATTTTCCTGTGGTAAAAATGTGTTAGATCGGTTCTTATTTATAAAGGGTGATTTTTTAAGAGCTTGATAACTTTTTTTTAAAAAAAAACGCATAAAATTTGCAAAATTTCATCGGTTCTTTATTTGAAACGTTAGATTGGTCCATGACATTTACTTTTTGAAGATAATTTCATTTAAATGTTGACCGCGGCTGCGTCTTAGGTGGTCCATCCGCTTAGTCCAATTTTGGCATTTCCACGTTTTTGAGTAACAGAGACCCAATTGGTGTGAACGGCGACGAATCGAAAATTGGTGGTCATCAACACTGGCCGATACAGCTGCGATATTTTCTTCAGTTCGCACTCTACGTAAGCGTGTTGGTGGTTTAATGTCCAACAATGTAAATTTGGTGCGAAATTTAGTCACAATAGCCCGAATAGCCGCTTCAGTGGGTCGATTAAACTGACCATAAAATGGAAGCGCGCAATGAACTTTCTTAACAGAGCACGCATTTTGATAATAAAATTCAATAATTTGCAAGCGTTGTTCGTTTGTAAGACGATTCATGATGAAATGTCAAAGCATACTGAGCATCTTTCTCTTTGACACCATGTCTGAAATCCCACGTGATCTGTCAAATACTAATGCATGAAAATCCTAACCTCAAAAAAATCACTCTTTATATAGCTCCCATTCAAATTTCGCTCCTGATTTGTCTTTTTCTGCTGTAGAAACCACATATTTTAACAGATCTTCTTCATATTTGGCAAAATATCTTATGTTTCTACTAGAAACACCCATGGTGAAAATGGGTCAGATCGGTTCAGATTTATATATAGCTCCCATATAAATTTTGCTCCGGTATTGACTTTTTCCGACCCAGAAACCACTTATTTTCATAGAATTTCTTCAAATTGAGCATAACACGTTAAACTTGAACTAGAAGAACATATTGTGTAAGTTTCACATTCCATGCTTGGATATAGCCCCGATATAAATATTCTTCTCGATTTGGGTCAGGTCATATCAGCCTATGAATAGGAAATATACAAAAATTCTTCCCCTTTTCAATTTTCTACCGAATTGAATTGTATTCGGATTGAAAGTGGATTGTATCATATAGTCGGCCCCGCCCGACTTTAGCCTTTCCTTGTTTTATATTTTTATTTATTTTGGTTTGGCTATATTGAAACAAGTAAGGAAAGGCTAAAGTTGCCCGGTGCCGACTATATGATACATTCCACTATCTCTCTGAAAACAATTCGGCAAAAAAGTGAAAACGGGACGGATTTTTGTATGGGTCCTAATCATGGAATGATATGACCTGACATAATTTGTCAAATCGAGAATTATCGGGGCTATACCCACTTTCACAATAGGTGCTTCCAGTTCAAGTATAACGTGTTAAGCTCAATGTGAAGAAATTCGGTGAAAATAGGTGGTTTCTAGGGCGGAAAAGTCAAGCCGTAAGCGAAATTTGTATGGGATCTATATATAAATGTGAACCGATGTGTGTTTCTAGTTGAAATATATCAGACATTTTGCTAAATTTAAAGAAGATCTGTAAAAATATTTGGTTTCTAGAACAAAAGTTTATCGATATAATTATCAATGGGTCTTTTGGTTCTTACAAACAAATGCACAAAGATATAATACCCTCGTGGAGTGTATAAAATTTGTCATTTCCCTGTAATGTTACGTCACTTATACAAAAATCAACAGCCTATGTGGAATGCAATCCCTGGTAGAGGGTATATATAGTTCGACCCGGCCGAACTTAACGCCGTTTTTTTTGCTCACTGTCAGACAGAACATGGGAAGAAACGTGCAGTCTTCTAAATGAAATTGGAAAAAGTCATAATGGTTATATTCAAAAGGCACGAGGAAACTATGGATATCGAGCAAAACATGTACTCTAATTGAGAAAAGAAACCTACTCAAGCTACAAAAAATCGATAACCCTGTTCTAAGAGAACAATATAGAGCGGCAGCAAAGAACGTCAAAAAATCGGCAAGAAATGTTAAACGAGGATACTTTAAAAACTAGCCAACGAAGACGAAATAGCAGCAGAAACCAATAATATGAGGAAACTGCATCGAACCAAAACAAATAAAGGGTGTCCCAAGAAGAACGCAATTTTTAAATCTGGCAACATTCGAAGTGTCATTGTTTGACATTTGAACAATTGTTATTGTTTGTTAGTAGAAGGTACGAGGTTAGTAAAAATGGAACGCTACACGAATGAACAACGCATTCTCATTGTGAAATTGTTTTACCAAAATGGTGAAAGTTTGCGGCTACAGTTCGCAAATTGCGATCAATTTGGGGTCACAATAATGCTCCAAAAGAGTCAACTGTAAAGAGATTAATGGATAAATTTGCCGAAACTGGGTCTGTTAGTGATGTAAAGACAACAACGCGCCATCGACCAGGTCGAACGACCGAAAATGTCGCAGCTGTACGTGATGATGTTGCTCAAACTCCATCCACCTCAATTCGACACCGAGCTCAGCAAATTGGTGTCTCCAAATCCACTTTGCAGCGAATTTTGACGAAAGATTTGCATCTTCATGCATACAAAGTTCAATTGACTCAGGAACTGAAGCCAACTGACCATGGACAGCGAAGGGAGTTCGTTAATTGGGTATTGGAGAGACAAAATGAAAATGCTGATTTTGCCGATAAAATCATCTTCAGTGACGAGGCCCATTTTCATCTTGATGGCTTCGTCAATAGGCAGAATTGTCGCATTTGGGGTGCGGAAAATCCTCGAGTGATTCACGAGAAGCAAATGCATCCTCAACGTGTCACTGTGAGGTGTGGTTTTTGGGCTGGAGGAATCATTGGGCCTTTTTTTATGAAAATGAGGCAGGTCAAGCGCAAACAGTCAATGGTGTTCGGTATCGTGAAATGATAACCAGTTTTTTCTTGCCTAGAATTGAAGAAATGAATGTGGAGGGCATGTGGTTCCAACAAGACGGCGCCACATGTCATACAGCCAGAGAAACAATTCAATTGCTGCATCAGTCATTTCCCGGTCGTGTTATTTCGCGTTTTGGCGATCAGAATTGGCCGCCTAGATCGTGCGATTTAACACCATTAGATTTTTTTCTTTGGGGTTTTTTGAAGTCGATGGTTTACGCGAATAAGCCGACGACGATTCAAGCCTTAAAAGACGAAATTGGACGCTGCATTAATGAAATACCGCAGCATTCATGCAAAACGGTCATTGAAAATTTCATTAAAAGATCGCGTGCATGCCAGCAAAGCCGCGGCGGCCATCTGCACGATATATTGTTCCATACATAACCTCATTCTGTCTACTTTACGATATAATAAAGTTTCACGATTTTTTCTTAAATATCTGTGTTTTATTTAAAATTAAAAAATTGCGCTCTTCTTGGGACACCCTTACAACAACCAGCTGATGTCAAGGATGTCAATGGCCAACTTCTCACAACAACGGAGGAACAAATACGAAGATGGAAACAACACCTCGAAAACATACCTACGATACCGAGGTCACAACCAATGAAATTTTCTTCGAAGGCACTGAGACGTCTCCATGCCTGACACCGAGGATATAAAAAGCGTAATTATCAAGTGGAAAAGGAACAAATCCCCAGGCGAGGACGGAATACCCCCAGAACTCCTTCAAACAAAACCGTTAGCTGCTGCAAAAATCCTGCTACCACACATACAACACACATGGGCCCATGAGAACTAGTTTTACAAAAAAGATTGTATAAAGCAGGTGAAAATTCTGTTAATTATTTTAGTCAATTTTCAATCAATGTTCAATTTTTCTCGTGAAGTCTAGTCAGTCTATGGCGCAACGATAAATGACGTTAATTTGATTATGTGTGATTACGTGAGCGTTTGGTAACCATTCACATTTTATTACCAGGATCTTCGAGAAATATTTATCGGCAAAATTTAATTCCAGTAATCCATCTATCAGTACACTCAAAGGAATTTGTCAGTAAAAGAAAGAAGAAAGTCTAATGAAAGAGCAGATTTTTTGCTAAAAAAGAGACAGTAGATTTGCTCTGCTGAGATCTGCATCTGCATCTGCTGAGATGGTAAACAGCAAACAGCTGCTGTGTAGAACAGTACCACTTAAATATAATGCTAACAAAACTTTTTTGAATAGAAGTTATTACCACGGAAAGATATTGCGATTGTCGTTTTAATGATACGCATATTGTCCCAAGCTAATATAAAAGGTACGATTATCTATTTTTATATTTTAATTACCAGCAGTCAATAGCAGACTGCAAACTCTGTAGCAGAGTGAATGGTGATGTACGATTGCAGAATAACTGCTGTTATGGCAGCTGACTAATCGACTTGTTCTCTAAGTGTAGAACTTCTTTTTTTTCAAATAGTTGCTTGAAATTACATACATACCTCGGCGCTTGACCCCTCTTCAGCCCCCGCATTTTTCTATGATAAATGCAGAAAATTGGATATGCTTGTTGACAAAGTATGGGCCTAATGTCTAATGAGTTTTGGGGGTTTTAATTTATACAGGAGTTACATTAGTAACAGGATGTTTACTCAAAATCTTTATACGCATATTCCGATTAAATAAAATATTAGGGAATGCTTCTTCGTTTTTATAATATTTAATATGTATAAATTCGAATAACAAATACAGCTTTTTTGTACTCGATGAAATGCAAGACGGAAAACATGAGAAAAAATTTAGTAAATTAAAACTCATTTCTCGTTGTTTCGCAACTTTGAAGTAGATTTTAAAATAGAGACCTACACGCAGAGAAAAGATGCATTACGTAGAAACGAAATTTTAGACACGTGAACATCGTTTTTGAGTTTCTGTTGTGGGAAAAATTAGTTTGTTTGCGGTAAACATGTCATCAGTTGTTGTAAATAAACAAAGATAAATATGTTTATATATCGAGGACTTATATTCATAAGTGGCTATGAACCATTTTCTCGAAAATGAGTTTTTGATGCCAAACTATTCTCAGATTTGGATGTCATCTGTCATATAAATTTGGAGAAGAAATTATGTTCTACATATATTTTTTTAATTTTCTGATTTGGATATATACTCACACGTTAATTTGTGACTGCAAAAGTGGCTGTGAACATAAAAATAATATAGTTCGATTTTGTTTAAAGCATTTTTCTAGACGTATGTCATATCGCATTATCAAATTCCTTCATTTCGCGGTTAATAGCAATTTGGTTCCCAAGTTATCAGGCTAAAATAGGATAAATAACGATTAGCGGTAAATGCAGCGATTTTCGCGACTGTATGTAGCCAGGTACTTTATACACAAACAAAAATTCAGTCGGATCCGTAGGCTAGATCGCGAGAAAATCATAAATAAAGAAATGTCATGTGTGAAAATCATTTTAGCCATATTTGCCGTGAAAATGAAAAAAAATGTTTAAATTCGCTGTGTACATCCCACAAAATGTGTTTTCTACACAACAGTGCCAACATTTCATAAAAACGTTATCGAGTTTACAATAAGTCTTATTTATATATTTGAGCATTAATGGCTATGTGCTTATTTCAAAATTCATAGTACTCAATTTTAAACAAAAAGTGCAAAAGTGGCTACGAACCATAAATACGCGAATAATAGAAAATTTCGAAATCTTTTTAATCGTAGCAATTAGCGATCCTCCTTAGATTGAGCTATAGAAGAATTATTCATAATTACTCTTAAAATTAAGGAGAAAATTAGATTTTTCGCTCTCCTGAAAAGTTGTGTTTTTCTTCATAGCCACTTATGAATATAAGCCCTCGATAGATCAAACAGTTTTCTTCGTTTGTCCAAATGCATTTGTATTATCATTACAAACTCCCAAGACATTTAGAAGATGGGTAACTATACCTGCATATACACATACTTACATATACAATGAGATGCTTGCCCAGAAGTTAGCTGCTGTAAAATTATCGAGCGAATCCACCCATCGGTATGCCTGTTAGTTTTTAAAGTTTAGTTAAAGTTAAGTAAAGTTTAAGTATAGTTTTAAAATATTTTTTGTGTGGGAGGTACCACCCCCCTTTGTCCTATCATGACCTAGAATATCCAGGAACCATCCTCTGTCCATAAGATAGATAAAGGGTGATTTTTTAAGAGCTTGATAACTTTTTTTTAAAAAAAAAACGCATAAAATTTGCAAAATCTCATCGGTTCTTTATTTGAAACGTTAGATTGGTCCATGACATTTACTTTTTGAAGATAATTTCATTTAAATGTTGACCGCGGCTGCGTCTTAGGTGGCATTTCCACGTTTTTGAGTAACAGAGACCCAATTGGTGCGAACGGCGACGAATCGAAAATTGGTGGTCATCATTAACACTGGCCGATACAGCTGCGATATTTTCTTCAGTTCGCACTCTACGTAAGCGTGTTGGTGGTTTAATGTCCAACAATGTAAATTTGGTGCGAAATTTAGTCACAATAGCCCGAATAGCCGCTTCAGTGGGTCGATTAAACTGACCATAAAATGGAAGCGCGCAATGAACTTTCTTAACAGAGCACGCATTTTGATAATAAAATTCAATAATTTGCAAGCGTTGTTCGTTTGTAAGACGATTCATGATGAAATGTCAAAGCATACTGAGCATCTTTCTCTTTGACACCATGTCTGAAATCCCACGTGATCTGTCAAATACTAATGCATGAAAATCCTAACCTCAAAAAAATCACTCTTTACACTAAAATTTTCAGGCGAATCGGTCCACCGGTTTGGCGTCCTATACGCAACATACAGAAATACAGACACATTGATTTTTATACCCTAAACCACTTCGTGGGCTAGGGTATTATAAGTTAGTTTCGCGCCAAATGTTTGTAACACCAAGAAATAATCGAGCTATACCCACCTTTAAGTATACCGATCGGCTTAGAATCACCAACTGAGTCGATTTAACGATGTCTGTCTGTCCGTCCGTCCGTCTGCTGTCCATCTAAGCTTGTTCGCACTCTACAGGTCGCAATTGTTGTCCGATTGTCATGAAACTTGGCAGAAGTTATTTTTTCTGGCCAAGGACCAATTTGGAGGATATCGGTTCAGATTTAGATATAGCCCCCACACAAATGTCGCTCCCGATTTGACTTTTTCCGTCCTATAAAGCACATATAGTACCCGATTTTCTTCAAATTTGGCTTAGCACTTTATAATCAAACTAGAAATACGGGTGGCGAAAGCGGGTTAGATCGGTTCAGATTTAGATATAGCCCCCATACAAATGTCGCTCCCGATTTCACTTTTTCCGCTTTAGAAACCACATATTGTGCCCGATTTTCTTTCAAATTGGCACAACATCTTATAATCGAACTACAAAGACCCATGGTGAAAGTGGGTAAGATCGGTTCAGATTTAGATATAGCCCCCATACAAATGTCGCTCCCGATTTAACATTTTCCGCTGTAGAAGCCACATCTTGTACCCGATTTTCTTTGAATTTAGCACAACATCTTATAATCGAACTAGAAACACCCATGGTGAAATTGGGTAAGTTCGGTTCAGATTTAGATATAGCCCCCATACAAATGTCGCTCCCGATTTCACATTTTCCTCTCTAAAAACCACTTATTGTACCCGATTTTCTTTAAATTTGGCACAACATCTTATAATCCAACTAGAAACACCTATGCAGAATTTGGGTAAGATCGGTTCAGATTTATATATAGCCCCCCATACAAATGTCGCTCCCGATTTGAATTTTTTCCGCTATAGAAACCACACTCGAATTTCTTTAAATTTGGCACAACATCTTATAATCCAACTAAAAAAACCTATGGTGAAAATGGGTAAGATCGGGTTCAGATTTAGATATAGCCCTCATACAAATGTTGCTGCCGAATGTTTAACCGATTTTGGCCAAACTTTACATATTATATTTCACCAGGTTTCAATATACCCCCATACAAATGTCCTTTCCGATCTAACATTTTTTGTCAAACACATACACGTGCAGGATCCAAAAATCCTTCCCGATTTCACTTTTTTACCGAATTGAATTGAAATGAGATAGAAAGTCCGTCTGTCTTTAGCCTTTCCTTACTATTTTGGGAGATGCCCATATGTCCATACTTTGGTATAACCCAAATGGGGCCCCATTCTGATCTATTACAGATCTAGAAACTACATCTTACATCGGATCTTCATCAAATTTTGCAGATCATGATATTTTTCAACTAGGGATACCTAGCGTAAATGATAAATACATAGGCCCATGTTTTGGACCAGGCCCAAAATGTTGTTATAGACCCCCTTTTGAAATGTCGGTTCGATTCATCCTATTACTACTGTATAATTTGTATTTGTCTGTCGGATAATTGGATCAATTACCATATTATTAACCATATTCGTTAAATATGACTATAGATGAATTTATAGTAACTGTATAATTTATAAGAACTACATAAAATTGCTCCCATAAAATAACTGGGTTTTGTAATCAAAGCGAGGTACATACGCAAGGAGTGGTGTAGGGTATTATATAGTCGGCCCCGCCCGACTTTAGCCTTTCCTTACTTGTTATATATTAGATATTTCGAAATAATACTTCAAATCAATTCAAAAAGTAAATATTTATAAGACAGCAATCTTCAAAAAAACTTAAATACCATAACTATTGGCAGATAGTGGGTGCTACAGTTGGTTGTATTTCTATCCTATTTTAATTCAAAAAGTAAAAATTTTGAAAATCCATTATCTCTCACGTATACAGGGCAAGAAAAGCCAACGTCATGACTTTACCCATTTTTGCCGTAAATGTAAAAAAGTGCGAATTTGGAAAAATCTTTTTATTTTGCGAGTCCATGATGAATGTATGCACGGAATTCCATGATTCTCGCTGCAGTCAGTTGGTTGGTACCCTTTTTATCCCCTTTTTCCCATTTGACCCCATTAAAATACCACCTTCTATAATCTCTTTATTTTATGTGTCTACGCAATTAGATGGATGTACACGCCAAATTTCATCATTCCAGCTGTAGCCGTTTAGTTGGCACCATTTTTATCCCTCTATTCCCATTGTATTCTTTGAAAGTGCGAATTTGGAAAAAAAACTCTTTATTTTTCATGTCTACGCAGTCAGAGGAGTGTATACTCCGATTTTCATGACTGTAGCAGCGGTCATTTGGTTGGTACAATTTGTATCCCCTTTTCCATTTTACCCCTCTAAAAATACGAATTTCAAAAAAATATTTTTATTTATTTACTTTAATCAGAGGAATGTATACACCGGATTTTATTATTATGGGTGCAGCCGTTTTGTAGGTACCATTTGCATCCCTCTATTCCCATTTTAACCCTTAAAAGTACGAATTGGCAAAAATAATTTTATATTATGTATCCAATTTCGTGTTTTTAGTTTTTTGTCATTTGGCAGGTACCATTTGTATCCCTTTGGTCCCATTTCACCCCCTACGAATAAGAATCACTTTATGGTGCAGGTTTTTGTTATAGGAGGAATGCTCATACCCTATATGAATTATTATTAGGGATATTTTCAGTCCTTGTGAGGGAAAAATTTTACACTTTAAACCGATTTCGCCCAGTTGCAATCCAAAGACCTACGACTATAAGACGCATTTATGGAAAATTTGGATCTCCTAGCTCCTTTTGTTTAGATGCTAGCATGCTTTCAACAGACGAACGGACGGACGAACATGGCTAGATCGTCGTAGAATTTTATGACTATCACGAATATATAAACTTAGTCTTAGGTCGATATTTCAAGGTGTTACAAACGGAATGACAAACTTAGTATTCCCCTATCCTGTGGTGAAGGGTGTAAAAAAGTATTCGGCTGGACATCGATGATATGAAACAGACTTTTTTTAAACTTCATGCAGCTTTTTCAATAGTCCACCATAATGTTTCCCAAGTACAAAACAAAAATCGCCCACTGTGTCATATATGGCACATTACGTTACGGTAGAAATTTGTGCGATTTGTGTGTGCTCCAGTGCTAGTGTCGAAAACCACAATTTCCGTATTGGAGTTGTGAGCAACAATGTCCTGTGCATGCACTCCACTCTCGGGCAGAGTACCAGCAATATTTTAGTGGCATAAACTACTGCTGCAACGACATACAGACATCACACACACATATACGCACAGGCATCTGCAGATGAAGAACACAGCAACACATGTGGCAGACAAGTGTTGGTGTGATTGTGAATATCAAGTATACATGTATTTGTGTGTGTGCACCAATGAAAAGCGTGAATATCAAGTTGAAGTTGAGCTTAAAATATTTGTTGAAATGTTGCAAAATGGTTAGCGAGCCATAACGGCAGGGGAAGTGCAAGTTGGCTGGTGGTGGTGGTGGCAACAAAAAACGCAACGCAATGCCAGCGAGGGAAAATGAACACAACAAGCAAGCGCTGCACTGCGCTGCGCTGTACATAATGAATCTAACGACAGCAACCCGACATTCATATGCCAGCATTTAGAAATGAAATGGCAACAGCAGCAGCAGCAGCGGCAACAGGAACAGCAATGCCAACAGCAGCAAAAATCTGGCGAAAAGCGAAGCACTCAATGACACCTGCTGGAGACGATGATGATGATGATGCTTTGGTGTTGGCTGGTTGTGTCCCTGCGTTGAATGGTTTAGTGAATAAATGAAACATTCGTATTTATGTTCGCTCGCATATGTATGTATGCCCACAGTGCACACATACACACGTAACTACAGTAGCCTGCTGATAATGATTTTCTTCGCTTTAATTTTCTTCGATATTCTGGTCATGCCCTAAATACATTTGAGTGGCTTAACATGAATATGTTAATTTGAATGTTGCTAACATAAGATGGCTCTGGAGGATGGACCTGTAATAGATGGATAGGTGTAAAGCCAGCCATATCTGCGTGAGTTCTCTTCAAACTTGGCATCATCAAGGTGGCGATTAAACCCATAGGAAATACTAAAAATTATAGAAAAACAAAAGTCTTCTAAAATTTG
Organism: Polietes domitor; assembly: GCA_947397865.1. Lineage (NCBI taxonomy): Eukaryota > Metazoa > Arthropoda > Insecta > Diptera > Muscidae > Polietes > Polietes domitor. Next base: position 47,829,991 of record OX377620.1, read on the forward strand.
TTGGCAATATTCTGTACAATGCACACACACAAGAATATATATATATGAACGTTATACTTTTTATGAAGATGTATGTATATGAATCTGGGTGCATATGTGTATGTTAGCAATTGTAGTTGCAAGAAAACCACAATCTCCAGTTGGCGGGAAGTGAATCACGGAAATTGTTTTAGTTGCAATTCAACTCGAGGTTTACGTGATGTTCATTTTACACACAAAACACACGCCTGTCTCATACGCCCCCTTTTTCCTTCAATGGATTTCATTCATAGCTTGATGACTGGCATGGTATTTACGCGCTGCAGCGCTTCACAGTGGTTTCCTAAGAAATTCTTTATATTTAAAAAAAACATTAACATTTTTCCTTTCGGAAGGAAATCGTCAAAGACGAACATATATAACATATATAAAGAGGAAATTAGAATGTCAAATGAATATAAGTATTAAGAAAGAAACGATTAAAGTAAATATAACATGATCTGGAAAAATTGATCAAGATCCAATGAAAAATACAGATTAACAGCGGTACTAGGATGAATCGGACGGACATTTGAAGGGGGCCTATAACAACACTTGTGGCCTGTGCCAAAACATGCGCCTAAATATTTCTCATTCACGTAGGTATTCCTAGTTGAAACATATAATGATCTAGGCCCAATTTGGGTTATACCAAAGTATGGACATATGGGCATCTCCCAAACAAGTAACGAAAGGCGAAAGACGGACGGAGCTGACTATATGATACACTCCACTTTCTATCTCATTACAATTCAATTCGGTAAAAAAGTGCAATCGGGAAGGATTTTTGAATCCTGTAAATGTATGTGTTTGACAAAAAATGTTAAATCGGAAAGGACATTTGTATGGGGGTATATTGAAACCTGGAACGATTTGACCCGCTTACACCATGTATGTTTATTGGTGAAATATAATACGCAAAGTTTGGCCAAAATCGGATAAACATTTGGGAGCAACATTTGTATGAGGGCTACATCAAAATCTGAACCGATCTTACCCACTTTCAGCATAGGTGTTTCTAGTTCGATTATAAAATGTTGTGCCTATTTTGATGAAAACCGGGTAAAATATGTGGTTTCTGAAGCGGAAAAAGTAAAATCGGGAGCGACATTTGTATGGGTCTGAACCGATCTTATCCACTTTCTGCACGGGTGTTTCTAGTTCGATTATAAAATGTTGTGCCAATTTTAAAGAAAATCGGGTACAACATGTGGTTTCTAGAGCGGAAAAAGTCAAATCGGGAGCGACATTTATATAGCGGCTATATCTAAATCTGAACCGATCTTACCCACTTTCTGCACGGGTGTTTCTAGTTCGATTATAAAATGTTGTGCCAATTTTAAAGAAAATCGGGTACATTATGTGGATTTTAGAACGGAAAAAGTCAAATCGGGAGCGACAATTGTATGGGGGCTATATCTAAATCTGAACCGATCTTACCCACTTTCTGCACGGGTGTTTCTAGTTCGATTATAAAATGTTGTGCCAATTTTAAAGAAAATCGGGTACAACATGTGGTTTCTAGAGCGGAAAAAGTCTAATCGGGAGCGGCATTTATATGGCGGCTATATCTAAATCTGAACGGATCTTACCCACTTTCTGCATAGGTGTTTCTAGTTCGATTATAAAATGTTGTGCCAATTTTAAAGAAAATCGGGTACATTATGTGGATTTTAGAGCGGAAAAAGTCTAATCGGGAGCGACATTTATATGGCGGCTATATCTAAATCTGAACCGATCTTACCCACTTTCTGCACGGGTGTTTCTAGTTCGATTATAAAATGTTGTGCCAATTTTAAAGAAAATCGGGTACAACATGTGGTTTCTAGAGCGGAAAAATTCAAATCGGGAGCGACATTTATATAGCGGCTATATCTAAATCTGAACCGATCTTACCCACTTTCTGCACGGGTGTTTCTAGTTCGATTATAAAATGTTGTGCCAATTTTAAAGAAAATCGGGTACAACATGTGGTTTCTAGAGCGGAAAAAGTCTAATCGGGAGCGACATTTATATGGCGGCTATATCTAAATCTGAACCGATCTTACCCACTTTCTGCATAGCTGTTTCTAGTTCGATTATAAAATGTTGTTCCTATTTTGATGAAAATCGGGTAAAATATATGAATTCTGAAGCGGAAAAAGTCAAATCGGGAGCGACATTTGTATGGCGGCTATATCTAAATCTGAACCGATCTTACCCACTTTCAGCATAGGTGTTTCTAGTTCTATTATATGATGTTGTGCCAATTTTAAAGAGAATCGGGTACAACATGTGGTTTCTAGAGCGGAAAAATCAAATCGGGAGCGACATTTATATGGCGGCTATATCTAAATCTGAACCGATCTTACCCACTTTCTGCATAGGTGTTTCTTGTTCGATTATAAAATGTTGTTCCTATTTTGATGAAAATCGGGTAAAATATATGGATTCTGAAGCGGAAAAGGTCAAATCGGGAGCGACATTTGTATGGGGGCTATATCTAAATCTGAACCGATTTTCTGCAAATTCTATACCAATTGTCCTTGGCCAAAAAAAGTAACTCCTGCCAAATTTCATGACAATCGGACCACAATTGCGACCTGTAGAGTGCGAACAAGCTTAGATGGGCTGCAGACGGACGGACAGACAGACATCGTTAAATCGACTCAGCTGGTGATTCTAAGCCGATCGATATACTTAAAGGTGGGTCTAGCTCAATTATTTCTTGGTGTTACAAACATTTGGCGCGAAACTAACTTATAATACCCTAGTCCACGAAGTGGTGTAGGGTATAAAAATATAAGGATTAAAATGTTCTTCCGAAAATATAATGTGGGAAAATTTCAGTGGTGTTCTTTGAATAAACAAATGTTGTAAATAAAGCTCTTCACGCTTAAATTGCAAAGTTACAAGTCCATTTTTTTCTTGTCTTATTACTAGACAACGGATTTTTATGCGAATCCAATTTTTAATCCATATTTGTGTAGAATATGGATATCTTAATGCCATATATGTTAATATAAAATTGGTTATATAATTTTTTCTAATTTTCTTATTATGAAAATCATTTGTGTAAAGTCGACATTCAATAATAACCATACGTTCAAAATATGATATTGCATATAAATCAGCTGTCTACATATTACATATATGTCGTAAGCGACATTAGTTCTTGATAGGGTCGCTATAGGGCGTGTGAGTGACTATTGGCTCACGTTCACGCACGCTCACGAAGGAAAAAAATTGAATCACGCATGAACATTTTTTCTTTCCTCACGCAACATCAAAATCGACTTTTTGCCTCAAAAATTGGTATTTGGCCCCATCAATCAGTGGTTTGACGGTGCGTATGAGTAATAGTACCAGACAGCATATAACTAATACGCACCCTCCCATATGGCAGAGTAGAAAACTATTCAAGTAGAGTGATCAATAAACCGGGTTTTTCGAAAACCTTGATGTCAAAAAACCCAGTTGCCAGGTTTTCTTTTTATAAAAAAAACGGGTCGGACCGGTATGAAATGAAATTTATGCGTATTTTTAGACAACTTGAAAAACAAGACCTTTCACTTTTCTCTTATATTCGCTAAGGGGAGTTCATTAACCTTTTAGACGATACCGATGATAGCAATACGTTATTAGACCAATAACGAAGCTATCTCTTCACAAAACGCCCATAAGTACCAACATAGGACCAGTGTAAACTAGAACCACGTACAACGTTGACATAAGATAAACGCCATTTTACCTACAAGGACGAGTATAATATACGTAAAGGGTGATTTTTTAGCTATTATCTTTTTGGCAACACTGGTTTAAACAGCTGACGCACATTTCGTGTTTTGTTTCACTGTCAAACATCTTCAGTTTGGTCTATAATTTAACCATGAATCGTCTTACAAACGAACAACGCAAATTATTGAATTTTATTATCAAAATGCGTGCTCTGTTAAGAAAGTTCATCGCGCGCTTCCATTTTATGGTCAGTTTAATCGACTGAAGTGACTATTCGGGCTATTGTGACTAAAATTCGCACTAAATTTACATTGTTGGACTTTAAACCACCAACACGCTTACGTAGAGTGCGAACTGAACTAAAAATATCGCAGCTGTATCGGCCAGTGTTAATGATAACCATCAATTATCGATTCGTCGCGGTTCGCAGCAATTGGGCCTCTGTTACTCAAAAACGTGGAAATGCCAAAATTGGTCTAAGCGGATGGACCATTTGAAGCGCAGTCAAGGTCAACATTTGCCTGAAATAATCTTCAAACATTAAATTATATGGACCGTACTATAGATTCAAATAAAGATTTCATGCATTTTTCTGAATTTTATGTGTTTTTTTTTTGAAAAACTTTCCTATAGCTTTTAAAAAATCACCCTTTATAAGGCTGGGTCACATCCAGAAATGAATACTGGATTCTGTAATGATGATTTATAGAATCAATGAGCTAATCTCTCTTAAAAACCCCCTAAAAATAATCAATTCGTCACTTTCCTTCCAAATACGCTGGTGACGCTCGCTCACAACAGCAGCAAATGGTCAACGGCGTCGATTTTTCTTCTGCCCATAAGAAATCTATGTGAAACCTAGGAGGAACTTCGTCATTTTAGACTCACAGTTTGCTGTGTTCGTAAGTGTTTTAGTTAATTTGCTACCCCGACTAAAATGTTCTGTGAAGCTTGTGATAATATAAATTAAAAACCGGTTGAGACCGACATAAAAAACCCGGGTTTCCCGGTTTTCTTTCTCGGATTTGATCACGATATATACAAGTTATTGTTTTCGTGTTGGGTATTTCAGCTTTATTTCGATTTACTTGTTCGCCGTTTTTATACACTCCACGAGAGTACTATGGCTTTGTGCATTTGTTTGTAACACCCAAAAGGAAGCGAGATACACCCATTGTTAAGTATACCGATCGACTTAGAATCACTTTCTGAGTCGATTTAGCAATGTCCGTCTGTCTGTCCGTTGGCAAATTGGCACAAGTAAGTAAGTTTTGTGGATCAAGGACGAACGCTATTTACTTTGAGGCTAATCGGTTCAGATATAGCCCCCATACAAATGTCGCTCCCGATTTGACATTTTCCGCTCTTGAAACCACATATTGTACCCAATTGTCTTTAAATTTGGCACAACATCTTATAATCCTAACTAATAATAAACTAGAAACACATGTGCAAAATTGGATAAGATCGGTTCAGATTTAGATATAGCCCCCATACAAATGTCGCTCCCGATTTGACATTTTCTGCTCTAGAAATGACATATTGTACCCGATTTTCTTTGAATTTGACTTAACATCTAACACTCCAAATAGAAACACCTACGCAGAAATTCGGTACGATCGGTTCAGATTTAGATATAGCCCCCATACAAATGTCGCTCCCGATTTGACATTTTCCGCTCTAGAAACCACATATTATACCCGATTTTCTGTAAATTTGGCACAACATCTTATAATCCAACTAGAAACACCTATGCAAAAATTGGGTAAGATCGGTTCAGATTTACATATAGCCCCCATACAAATGTCGCTCCCGATTTCACTTTTTCCGCTCTAGAAACCACATATTGTATCCGATTTTCTTTAAATTTGGCACAACATCTTATAATACAACTAGAAACACCTATGCAAAAATTGGGTAAGATCGGTTCAGATTTAGATATAGCCCCCATACAAATGTCGCTCCCGATTTGACTTTTGCCGCATTAGAAACCACATATTGTAATCGATTTTCTTTAAATTTGGCACAACAGCTTATAATCCAAGTAAAAAACCTATGGTGAAAGTGGCTAAGATCGGTTCAGATTTAGAGATAGCGCAAATACAAATGTTGCTCCCAAAAGTTTAACCGATTTTGGCCATACTATAAATATTATATTTCACCTATTTCGTTCCAAATTTTTAATATGCCCCCATACAAATGTCCTTTCCGATTTAACATTTTTTGTCAAACACATATATTTACAGGATACCAAAATCCTTCCCACTTTCACTTTTTCACCAAATTAAATTGTATTCGGATTGAAAGTGGAGTGTATCATAGTGTCGGCCCCGCCCGACTTTAGCCTTTCCTTACTTGTTTATTTTAAGGTGAAAGTTAGCGTTGAATGAAACTTACTACACCCTAAACCACTGTAAGCGCACCAGCGCGAAAATCATACCTTTTAAACAGCCAGTAACGTGCAACATTTTCTATTGTCTGTTTTGTTGCTCAATTTCGGCATTTCTTTTGTGAGCATTTGCAGCATTGTTTAAGCTTTGCTAGCAATTGTACACGGACTTTATGGTCACAGTTGCGCATTGTGGTGACGGTGGTGGTGGCTTTGACACGGCATAATGATGTCTTCCAAATATGCTCATGCATGTCACAACTTTAGAATTGTTTGTTGCAAAAGAAATATCTTCGCATCTTAAGTGTTTTCTTAAATTTTTGGTAACAGCATTTCTTCTTTTTGTCCTTTTCTGCATTACTATGAATGTTGCCCGATATGAAAATCAGGGGTGTTGCGAAATTTACGATAGAAAAAAGCATCCGGATAACTTCGCCCTGGTAACCAATCACAAGAAGTTATTTTTTAAACTTCCTTCTTTAGATGCACCCTAGTGTCCCAATTTTCATATTTTTCAGCGGATCCAAGTAGGGCATCTTCTCTGCGGCTGTTCACAAAACTTAAAGTGATCAATTGATCATGCTGTCTTAGACCTGCACTTCATGAAGAGTAGCCATAGAACACCCCTGGAAACTGAACCATGGATGCAAGGCAATATGTGGCATAAAAAGGGTTGGCTTTTAAAGTAAGTTTTGTGTACGTGATTGTTGATGTTTACGTGCCCTTCGCCAACGTATGTATGTGTGTAGAATAGAATAGAAGGAGATGATGAAGGTTTTTCTCTATTGCAACGCTTAATTCTACATTTTACCTGGTCATGTTGCAGGCATTACTTTTTACTTTACCACACCACTGCTACTTCCTTCCCACTATACCAATGGATGTGGCAAGATAGTTGGGCGTTCTCATGTGGTACTGCTGGTGCATGAGTCCCTGTTTACTTTGTTTTCATTATGCCTTTGTTTGCTCTTCATTACCATAGGAAATTGAAGATTTTCTTCCTTCCTTCGTTCAGAGTTTCTTCCACTTTCTGTTGTGGCACAACCTTGCTAATTTGTTTGCCGAAAGATTTCCGTGCAAAAACCTCAATGTTGCAAAGTGCATACAAACGTCCTTGCATATGTGTGGAAGTGAGTAAATATGTGAAGAAAATTTGAAAACAATAGAATCCAAAAATTGAAGATTGTTCAATTCTAGCATAATTTTGAAAAGAAATCTTAGTGGCCATTCCACAAAGATTTTGATATGGAACGATCTTCGATATCTTCAAGGAATGAAAATAATACACTGACAATACAAAATACAATGCAAATGATAATGATCAGCTAAAGTGGACATAATAAAAACATCTTGAACATCGAAATTATCGTCGTTATCTGGACGCAGGTTCTTTTCAGCATGAAGGTGTAAGAAAAATATTTATATGCTAGAATACATCTCTTGTTCATTTTGAAATTGTTGCTACCAATTTTCAAATTCTCAGTCAATTATATGTGCAAATAATTACAAATGTTTCGTTATTTAAAAAAAGATAGTTACAATGTTTCTATTTGCCTTTCCCAAAGTTATACAAATGTTTCACCTTTGATTCAATGTTGCCTTTAGAATTTCTTCTTTCTTTCTTCTTCTTTCTTATACTCTGCAACTTAAATCTCATTCACTACAATTTCGCCATGTATACTACTTTTGAAAATTAACTAATTTATTGCGAGCTTCCAACACAACATAATATACAGACTTCTATTAAAAGTATCGCGAACAGATACACAAAGATATGCGGTGAATATAATAAATGTTGAACGCTACTAATTTAACAGTTCTTGTAATACAGGCCACCACGAAAGCCAACGCCATAGTCGAAGTGAGCAAACACGCAAAAAACAAGCTTTTCACTCCTTTGAAATGCTCCACAAATAAAGCACAAATTAAAAGAATTGCTATACTTCATTAACTCATTCATTCACCAACAGAAAAAAAACTGAATTTTAACTGAAATAAGAAAAAAAAAGTTTTTAAGGCGGTGAAATCGACTTATATTTACCCTCACACACAGGATCCAAAACAAATATATTTTTGGTTGGAATTTTATTCGAGTGGTCATTTCGAAATTATTTGATATTGCACAAAACATTATAAAAAATTTTAGTTTTTTCGTTTGTATTTTTATACCCTCCACCTCCAGGATGGGGTATATTCACTTTGTCATTCCGTTTGTAACACCTTAAAATATTCATGGGAGACCCCATAAAGTATATATATTCTGGGTCGTGGTAAAATTCTAAGGCGATATAACCATGTCCGTCTGTCTGTTGAAAGCACGATAGCGGCCGAACGAAATGAGCTAGGAGGTTCAAATATTGCCTAAATGTGTCTTATGGTTGTAGATCGAACGACAACAGATAGAAACACGAAATTTGGCGTGTACATTACTCTAATAGAGTAGATACATACTATTAGAGTATTTTTTATAAATTCGTACTTTTAAGGGGTTAAATGGGGATAGAGGGATAAAAATAGTACCAACTTAACGGCTGCACCCAGAATAATGAAATTCGATATATACATTCCTCTGATTGCGTAGACACGTAAAATAAAAGAACTTTCCAAAATTCGTACCTTTTGGGGTTCGAATGGAAAAAGGGGATAAAAATAGTACCTACCAAATGACAGCAGCTAGAATCATGAAATTCGGAGTATACATTCCTCTGACTGCGTAGACACGAAAAATAAAACGTTTTTTTTTCAAATTCGTACTATCAAGGGATACAATGGCTACAGGGGATAAAAATAGTACCAACTAAACGAATAAAAAAAATGGTAGAATCATGAAGTTGTCTTATACTGCGTACGTGAGAGATAAGGTATTTTCAAAATTTATACTTTTTAAATTAAAATAGGATGGAAATACAACAAACCAAACGACTGTAGCTGAAAATATACTCTCTATCCACCAAAATTTAGTGTATTTATGATTGTTCCCTTATATTTACTTTATGAATCGAAGTATTATTTCCAATATAAATGGGACAAAAATGGGATAAAACATGGTACCAACGATACGACAACAGTAAGAATCACGAAAGTCGGTGTGTATATCCCTCTAATTGCATAGACACGTTAAATAGAGGGATTTTCCGAAATTCGTACTTTTAAGGGATATAACTAAAAAAGAGAGATAAAAATGGGACCTACCAAACCGCTGAAGTTGAAATCATGAAATTCGGTGTATACATTCTGACTAAGTACATTTTAAAATTTATACTTTTCTTATTACTTTGTCTGTATCTGAAAATGCTTTTTCTAATGGCGACTGACAATCGCCTAATATTTAGGCATGTTCACTTTCACAATTTCTGCATTTTATTTATATATAGTAGTCGATTTTTAACAGTGCGCATAAGTATACATTATAGTATGAAATAGTAAACAATTACTATATTTGTGCATAAAAATATCAAAATTCTTCTATGTAAAGTCGACATCCTTTAATCTGCTGGTAATACTGTGGAATGCACTCCGTGGTGGAGGGTATATAAGATTCGGCCCGGCCGAACTTAATGCCTTCTTACTTGTTTTCATTTTTTTTCTGTAAATTCTCTTTTTTATAAATTCTCAAACCAAATTTTCCTAAATATTAACCAGATGCGAAGCTATCTGTGTAGTTTCTATTATTTCTGTTATATTTGGTTCATATATATATATATATATATATATATATATATATATATATATATATATATATATATATATATATATCTGCTGCGTAAAATGTTCAGAGCACATGGAGTGTGTTCTCTCAAATGACCTTAGAGTGTTTTGGTATGATGCAATGTGCTGATGTAATTATTTTAAAACATCAATACCACAATTGAAAATAATTAATTGTTTGTAAAACTCAACTCAAAATTGACATAAATTAATTAAAGTAAGGTTAAAGTACTCCTGAAGACCTTTCAAACAATACAAAACTTTAAAATTGATTAAACGGATTGTGAAAAGCAAGGAATTTAATATATACTCGTCAACAGGATTTTATTTTTTTTTGTGGAAATTGCAATGTCTATAACTCTGCAAAGAAAATTTTAAGATTGTTTGCCTAAGACACGTGTAAAATCTCTTTTGAAGTAGAATATTTTCTGAAATTTTCGGGAAAATCGGAGCGATGTGATTTTTTTTTATTTTTTATCCAGGGAGTAAATGATCAGTTCAATAAGAACAGCAGTTTGTAGTATTGCATCTATACAAAAAGAACACATTCCTAGCATAGATCACACTGATCATCCCACCGAAATGTCAATTTTAATGAACCAACATCATCGGTGTAGGGCACCCACCAACAACAATCTCTGGCAATTGCTATTGCCAACAATCACATCAAGAACACAACATCGGCGCTGCTCTGTGATGTACTTCAAAAGGATTGTTCCTATCCTATCCAATCCAATCCTAAATTCGCTGTGTTTATTAAAGTTGCCATTTTTGTTGCTCTACTCTTGGGCTGTTGCTGCCGCTGCTGTTCATTTTCCCCATGCGATGATGGAGCACAACTCTTTGGAACAATTTCAGCCACGAAATATTGATGCAACACAACATAAACCATCAACCGGCAACCAGAAAGAAAGAAAATCGACAAACAAAAGCGCACCAAAACAAGTGGAAATAAAGAAACGCGCAACAAAATTAAGCAAAAACAAAGCCGAACAGCAAATTATTTACAATGATAGAGTGAGTGGCTGAGGAGCATTTGAAAATGGCAGTGCCATACAACTACAGCAACAACCACAAGATCCAGATCCCTCGACATCGACACTGGCATTGCCAAACACCGCACAACAACACTGCCATTTAAAACTCCGAGGAAGACCAAGACTAACAACACAACGCTCACACCACTGCGGTGTTTGCCAGAGCAACTACAACAACAGCAGCAACACTACACATTGTAGCGATATAATAACACCTACAACAACAATAACACCGTCAGCTACAACAACGCCAACAACTCCAACAACCACGTCAACATCATCAGCAACACCATCAACAATGGGAATACTTACAATATAGCAAACTTAATTAGTTTTGTATTTAAAGTGTGGTTTTTCGTGAGCTTGGCTCTCCTGACTCCGGCAAAGTGTGTTCGTGTGTACAGTCACAGGGCATTTGAATTAAGACCGATAAAGAAATTTTGAATGTGTCCAATGAGACTTCAAATAAAGGCGTGTGTTTTAGGGGTTCCATTTTCCGAAAACGAATAAAGATTTGGAAATTGTTCGGATCTGGATACGCTTTTAACAATAAAAAAATAAACTTTATTTGGCACACACACTTTTGACACCGTAATTAAGCTTGAAAATCACAATTTGTAAAAAAATATTGAAAAAGCTCTTAAAATATATGAGAAACCTTAAACCGATAACACCGGGTTAAATGTTTAATTAAAGCTAATCTTGATGATTTTGATTGATTTTTTCTTGATTTTTCACAGAAATTCTGGTCGATTTTAGCACAAAAAATCCTAAAAAATAGAAGCCCTTCTCCACAAACTCATACATTCACTAAAAAAACATCTAAAACCACAGTTAAAAAAAAAACAAAAAAACCAGTAAGAAAAGCTAAAGTCGGGCGGGCCGACTATACGATACACTCCACTTTCTATTAGCCTCTTAGAAATTAGCGTTTTGGGAACTTAAAAATTTTACAGTTTTGTACTAAAAGTATCCAATATTCCTCGGGTGCTAAATTAAGCCCTGCAAACGGGTAACACTTGACCCTTTCCAAATAATCAATTGATACTTGAAGGCTTTTGAAGGAAAATATGTTATGTTGGTCCAAAGTCATATTTTTTCAAAAGAGATATTTTTAAAAAGTTATTGCAAACAAACTATACACAAAACAAGTAAGGAAAGGCTAAAGTCGGGCGGGGCCAACTATATGATACACTCCACTTTCTATCGGAATACAATTCAATTCAGGAAAAAAGTTAAACGGGAAAATTTTTTGTATGTTTCACACAGGCTAATATGTCCTGGTCCAATTTGTCAAATCGAGAATAATATTTGTATGGGGGCTATATCCAAACAAGTGACTAACTTTCACTCCACGAGAGTATTATGTCTTTGTGCATTTGTTTGTAACGCCCAAAAGGAAGGGAGATAGACCCATTGTTAATTATACCAATCGACTTAGAATCACTTTTTGAGTCGATTTAGCAATGTCCGTCCGTCCGTCTGTCCATCTATTCTTGTAATCACGATACAGGTCGCAATTGTAGACATAGCTAAATGAAACATTGCACAATGAAATTTTTCGGGACAAGGACGAACGCTATTTAATTTGAAGAAAATCGGTTCAGATTTAGATATAGCCCCCATACGAATTTCACTCCCGATTTGACTTTTTTCACTCTAGATACCACATATTACAACAGATTTTCTTTAAAATTGGCACAACATCTTATATTTCAACTAGAAACACCTGTGGCAAAAATAGATTAAATCGGTTCAGATTTAGATATAGCCCCCATACAAATTTCGCTCCCGATTTGACATTTTCCGCTCTAGAAACCACATATTGTACTCGATCTTCTTTAAAGTTGGCACAACATCTTATAATCCAACTAGAAACACCTATGCTGAAATTGGGTAAGATCGGTTCAGATTTAGATATAGCCCCCATACAAATGTCGCTCACGATTTGACATTTTCCGCTCTAGAAACCACATATTGTACTCGACTTACTCTAAAGTTTGCACAACATCTTATAATCCAACTTGAAACACCTATGCAGAAATTGGGTAAGATCGGTTCAGATTTAGATATAGCCCCCATACAAATGTCGCTCCCGATTTGACATTTTCCGCTCTAGAAACCACATATTGTACCCGATTTTCTTTAAAGTTTGCACAACATCTTATAATCCAACTTGAAACACCTATGCAGAAATTGGGTAAGATCGGTTCAGATTTAGATATTGCCCCCATACAAATGTCGCTCCCGATTTGACATTTTCCGCTCTAGAAACCACATATTGTACTCGACTTACTCTAAAGTTTGCACAACATCTTATAATCCAACTTGAAACACCTATGCAGAAATTGGGTAAGATCGGTTCAGATTTAGATATAGTCCCCATATAAATGTCGCTCCCGATTTGACTTTTGCCGCTTTAAAAGCCACATATTGTGCTCGATTTTCTTTAAATTTGGCACAACATCTTATAGTCCAACTAAACAAAACTATGGTGAAAGTTGGTAAGATCGGTTCAGATTTAAATATAGCCCAAATACAAATGTTGCTCCCAAAAGTTTAATCGATTTTGGCCAAACTATACACTTTATATTTCACCTATTTCGTTGCAGGTTTCATACAAATGTCCATTCCGATTTAAAATTTTTTGTCAAACACATACATTTACAGGATACAAAAAACCTTTCCGTTTTCACTTTTTCACCGAATTAAATTGTATTCGGATTGAAAGTGGAGTGTATCATAGAGTCGGCCCCGCCCGACTTTAGCCTTTCCTTACTTGTTATAAATTGGGAAACAGAATGCTATTAACGACGAAGTGATGGAATTTGATAGTACGGTATACCCTAAATCTAGAAAAATGTTTTAAATCGTTTTGAAAAAATGGCTTTAAATATTTTCTCCAACTACTTTCTCAGAATAGTTTGGCGCCAAAAACTAATTTTCGAGAAGACAAAGGCGAAGGACCTAGCAGCCAGTCCTTCTTCTCTAATATTTTCTGTAAATTATATTTGCATTAAATAAATTAATAAATAAATTTTCGAGAAAATGGTTCATAGCCATTTGAATATAAGCCCTCGATATACTTTATAAGCTCTCAGGTCGATATTTGAAGGTGTTACAAACGGAATGACAATGTTAGTATACCCCCATCCTGGAGGTGCAGAGTATAAAAATAACATAAAAAATTTATATCGTTTTCGAGTTTAGAAAGTCAAAATACATCAGAAAATATTATAAATGACCCCCGGCCACAACTGCTAATTATATTTTTCCTACAATGCCAAAAACGGCAATTTTTTTCATATGAGCCCAAAAATATTTTTTTTTTCATTGATGCACTACATGACATTTCCAAATTAGTGAGCATCCATTGTACGTTCTATGAAATTCACACCGGAAATATTCCTTCAAGCCTCTGACGTAATACAATCGCCATGTATCGTAACTATGTATGTATAAGTGTGTTAGTATATGCTTATGGCTCTCCAAATCTAAGAGTTTATACACGTGTATGCTTGCGTGTTAGTGTGGCTGCGGGAGTGGATGAGGGCGTATTGGTGTGGATGTTTATACTGCATCTTTAAAAGAACTTGCACGTAAACATTGCTGCTGCAGCTGCTACGCCAACTACGCCACTTCATTGTTCTGGGCCAACAATTTCAGCCAAAGTATGCAGTTAGGCCGAAACTGAATGTGAAAAAAAACGTCATAAACAAAATCAGCAGCAGCGGTACAACCACCAACATCAGCAACAGCATCAACATCATCAACTGTGAGTAAAATTTCAAAAACAATAGCACCTTTTTGTAGTGCCAAAAGGACTTCTATTATTCTCAATTTAACACCCTCGAACAGTGCCTTATAACATGCCGATGTTGCAATATTACCCAGCACGTTAATTAAAACCAAGTGCGATAGAAGAAACGATAAATATTTGAAAAAGACAATATCCATATTGTCTGATTGCATTTCTTGGCATTAAATTACAATGAAATGAAAAAACCACAAATATAGTAGAAGTCAGGGCTTTGTTAACAGGTAGAGGAAATACAATATACAACGGTAACATAGGATAACCTCAATTGAAATTAAAAATGAAATTTCGCAGTATGATAATCCCACAAAAGGGACTCCAAAAATGTAATAATGTCCTTGAAAGAAGGTCTTCTGTTTTTGCGAAAACTGAAAGAATTATCATCATAATATTTATGAATTTGTCATAACCTCAGTGATTTTTATACCCTACACCACTTCGTGGTCTAGGGTATTATAAGTTAGTTTCGCGCCAAATGTTTGTAACACCAAGAAATAATCGAGCTAGACCCACCTTTAAGTATACCGATCGGCTTAGAATCATCCGCTGAGTCGATTTAAACGATGTCTGTCTGTCCGTCTGTCCGTCTGTCCGTCTGCTGTCCATCTAAGCTTGTTCGCACTCTACAGGTCGCAATTGTTGTCCGATTGTCATGAAACTTGGCAGAAGTTATTTTTTCTGGCCAAGGACCATCGGTATTGAATTTGGAGGAAATCGGTTCAGATTTAGATATAGCCCCCATACAAATGTCGCTCCCTATTTCACTTTTTCCGCTTTAGAAACCACGTATTGTACCCGATTTTCTTCAAAATTGGCACAACATCTTATAATCCAACTACAAACACCTACGCAAAAATTGGGTAAGATCGGTTCAGATTTAGATATAGCCCCCATACAAATGACGCTCCCGATTTGACATTTTCCGCTGTAGAAACCACATATTGTACCCGATTTTCTTCAAATTGGCACAACATCTTATAATCCAACTAGAAACACCTATGCAAAAATTGGGTAAGATCGGTTCAGATTTAGATATAGCCCCAATACAAATGACGCTCCCGATTTGACATTTTCCGCTGTAGAAACGATATATTGTACCCGATTTTCTTTAAATTTGGCAGAACATCTTATAATCCAACTAGAAACACGTATGCAAAAATTGGGTAAGATCGGTTCAGATTTAGATATAGCCCCCATACAAATGTCGCTCCCGATTTGACATTTTCCGCTCTAGAAACGACATATTGTACCCCGATTTTCTTTAAATTTTGCAGAACATATTATAATCGAACTAGAAACACGTATGCAAAAATTGGGTAAGATCGGTACAGATTTAGATATAGCCCCAATACAAATGTCGCTCCCGATTTCACTTTTTCCGTTTTAGAAACCACATATTGTACCCGATTTTCTTTAAATTTTGCAGAACATATTATAATCGAACTAGAAACACCTATGCTAAAACTGGGTAAGATCGGTTCAGATTTAGATATAGACCCAAACAAATGTCACTCCCTCCGCTCTAGAAACCACATCTTCCACCCGATTTTCTTTAAATTTGGGACAACATCTTATAATCTAACTAGAAACACCTATGCTGAAAGTGGGTATGATCGGTACAGATTTAGATATAGCCCACATACAAATGTCGCTCCCGATTTGACGTTTCCGCTCTAAAATCCACATATTGTACCCGTTTTTCTTTAAAATAGGCACAACATCTTATAATCCAACTAGAAACACCTATGCTGAAACTGGTAAGATCGGTTCAGATTTAGATATAGACAAAAACAAATGTCACTCCCTCCGCTCTAGAAACCACATCTTGCACCCGATTTTCTTTAAATTTAGCACAACATCTTATACTCTAACTAGGAACACCTATGCTGAAAGTGGGTAGATCGGTACAGACTTTAGATATAGCCCACATACAAATGTCGCTCCCGATTTGACGTTTTCCGCTCTAAAATCCACATATTGTACCAGTTTTTCTTTAAAATAGGCACAACATCTTATAATCCAACTAGAAACACCTATGCTGAAACTGGGTAAGATCGGTTCAGATTTAGATATAGACCCAAACAAATGTCTCCCTCCGCTCCAGAAACCACATCTTGCACCCGATTTTCTTTAAAATTGGCACAACATCTTATAATCCAACTAGAAACACCTATGCAGGAAGTGGGTATGATCGGTTCAGATTTAGATATCGCACTCATACAAATGTTGCTCCCGAATGTTTAACCGATTTTGGCCAAACTTTATATATTATATTTCACCAATAAACATACATGGTGAAAGCGGGTCACATCGTTCCAGGTTTCAATATACGCCCATACAAATGTCCTTTCCGATTTAACATTTTTTGTCAAACACATACATTTACAGGATGCAAAAATCCTTCCCGATTTCACTTTTTTGCCGAATTGAATTGCAATGAGAATTGTTTGTGTGATGCCCATATGTCCATACTTTGGTATAACCCAAATGGGGCCCATTCTGATCTATTACAGCTCTAGAAACTACATCTTACATCGGATCTTAATCAAATTTTGCAGGCCCAGAATGTTGTTATAGGTACCTTTTTGAAATGTCGGTCCTACTACTACTGTATAATTTGTATTTGTCTGTCGGATAATTGGATCAATTACCATATTATTAACCATATTCGTCAAATATGACAAAGATGAATTTATAGTAACTTATAATTTATATGAACTACATAAAATTGCTCCCATGAAATAACTGGGTTTAGTAATCAAAGCGAGGTACATACGCAGGGAGTGGTGTAGGGTATTATATAGTCGGCGCCGCCCGACTTTAGCCTTTCCTTACTTGTTTTTAGCAATAAAAAGTCGCCAAAGAATCATTTCATAAAATGTATGAAATATGTTTCATACAACACAAATCAATGAAAAGTGTCAGAGGATTTCTGAAACAGAAAGTATATAAAACAGTTCTTCATTCAATTAACATTAGTTCTTTAGTTTTCATAATTTATGAAAATTTTCATAGATTTTATAAAGAAATGTCATTGACTTTATGAAAAAGTTGCATAATTATACCCTCCACCTCCAGGATGGGGGTATACTAACTTTGGCATTCCGTTTGTAACACCTTGAAATATCGACCTGAGACCCTATAAAGTATATATATTCTTGATCGTCATAAAATTCTAAGACGATCTAGATCTTGAATTCTAAGACGATC
>OX377620.1:49181867-49355920 GCA_947397865.1 Polietes domitor
AACTAATCATTTTTTATCACTTATCATCATCATTTAGATGCTAGCGTGCTTTCAACAGACGGACGGACGGACATGGCTAGATCGTCTTTGAATTTTATGACGATCGAAAATATATATACTTTATAGGGTCTCAGGTCGATATTTCAAGGTGTTACAAACGGAATGACAATCCTGGAGGTGTAGGGAATAAAAACAATGGATACGCACACAAATATACACGAAAATATATATATATATTGATGATTGATTGCTAAATTTTTGAAATATATTTGTATTTCTTAGCAAAAACTTATAAAAACAATAAAATAACGACAAACAATTGTACTTTGCAGAAGCAAATGTTATTTATCCGAGAACGATGTAACCGGTGAATGAGAAAATCAAAATTTTTAACCGGCTCTTTATCGCTTCGAAAAACTAATGTGATGATTATTTAAATGATCCTGATTCAGCGAATTTGCTAGCGTGTAACTGTAATATGACAGCCAATTATTGTCGTGTATTATTTTGAGAGCTACGTAAAACGTTTTTATGAGCTCCGAAGGTCCGAAACTGTTTGTACACCTGTGCCACAAGAACGTAACGTGAGTATTCCAATGGTAGTCTTAAATAGACACAAACAATCCATTTATAAATACGTGCTTTAGGCTCTTAAGTACAAAAGTGCAATTTGTAGTAAAAATGACTCGTTCTTTCGTTTGCTACATACATACACAATGAGTAAAAGTGAAAAAATAGGCATACTTTCCACAGAAATAGTAACAAAACAATTGTAGGTATTTTTTATTAAAATTTCAATTTTCGTCGTAGGCATTTTTATTAGTTATAAAGAGTGATTTTTTTGAGGTTAGGATTTTCATGCTTTAGTATTTGACAGATCACGTGGGATTTCAGACATGGTGTCAAAGAGAAAGATGCTCAGTATGCTTTGACATTTCATCATGAATAGACTTACTAACGAGCAACGCTTGCAAATCATTGAATTTTATTATCAAAATGCGTGCTCTGTTAAGAAAGTTCATCGCACGCTTCCATTTTATGGTCAGTATAATCGACCCACTGAAGCGGCTATTCGGGCTATTGTGACTAAATTTCGCACCAAATTTACATTTTTGGACATTAAACCACCAAGACGCTTACGTAGAGTACGAACTGAAGAAAATATCGCAGCTGTATCGGCCAATGTTAATGATGACCATCAATTATCGATTCGTCGCCGTTCGCAGCAATTGGGCCTCTGTTACTCAAAAACGTGGAAATGCCAAAATTGGACTAAGCGGATGGACCACTTGAGGCGCAGCCGCGGTCAACATTTAAATGAAATTATCTTCAAAAAGTAAATGTCATGGACCAATCTAACGTTTCAAATAAAGAACCGATGAGATTTTGCAAATTTTATGCGTTTTTTTTTTTAAAAAAGTTATCAAGCTCTTAAAAAATCACCCTATACTATAAGCCATGAGGCTTATCTGAGGCACGTCTGGTTATAATTCAAATTAGAGATTAGTAAGTTGCGAATATTACTTCACGTAGAAATTGTGGTTTACGAACAGTCCCCAAAAAAATTTAAAGAAATATTGTTTTCGAGTTTTTTGGACATCCAAATGCATCAGCAAATGTATTTGATAATCTTTCACAAAATGATATGAGTATGAGTGCATCTGATTATGCACTTGAAATCTTATAGATAATCTTTTATAATGCATAATCTGCGTCAATCCCGCGCAACAACATTTAAAAATAAAAAGTCTACTCTTCACAGATTTTTGTTGAGCCTAACCTTACTCAGAAAAAAACAACCTTGATTTATGTCAGATTTATCATAAAGTCATTGTGTGAGACGGCCAAAATGTCTAACCAACATTTTCCATTTATATATGTACAGTGGCTCAAGATAGTAGTGGGGAGAGCGGAAATAAAAACAAACAGCAGCAGGTACAAACATGCAATTTGGTGTGTTCATCGCTCTAATTGGAAAAACATGCAAAAAATGATATTTTTAAATTCGTATAATAATGTTACAGGCCAAAAGTTAAAATAATGAAATTTGTTGTGTACAACATAAAGAGTTTTTTCAAACTTTATGCCTTTAGGACAAAATAGACGAAACTGGATACAAATGGTACAAACCAAACGGCTGCGCTTAGAATCATGAAATTCGATGTATAATTGACTGGGATATTATCCCGGCCATATACAATCTACATATATTTTATAGAATGAAAATTCACAATTCACAAACGAATGTGAAGCACAACTCACTGTCTATAAAAACCTGTCTAAAAAATGCACTAAAATCTTAAAAAACTGGCTATCTCAGAAATGGACAGTGATAAAACCGAAATATTTTGCGATAACGCATTAAAAAAAAAAACAAATTATTAATTTTAGCCAGAAACATCCGTCAATTTTTGAAGCTAACTTAAAGTAAGTTCTTTTAATTATTTCCAATAAATAATTCTAATTCTAATTTCGACTGCAACCACGTTTATAATTATTATAGAGTAAGTGCCAGGTAAACCATCATAAAACTTATGGAGCCCCTTACTGACACTATTATCTATTAATATATAAATAATTATAAAACAAAAATAATAAAATAAATTTATTTATTTATTATTTTAATTAAGAAGTAAATTTTTTTTAAGATTTAAAAGCTGTTTTAAATTCATTTTTTATAAAATCCGCTCTACTTCAACATCTTTGGACGTATTTGTGTTACTTACTTATCGTAAATTGTGATTTTTGAAATTTCTAAATCCATTACCACTAGGATGTTCAATGACTCCTGGACCACTAAATGCACAATGTGGTCCTTCCAGACCACGAGAGAAAATTTAGTATTTGATTACTAAAAAGGAGCTGAATTATTATTATTATTATGACAAATCTGTCAGAATATTTCAGATATATCGCGGTAAAAAGCAAAATCACGGAAATTTTTAAAACAAATAGTTTTGAAAATATGCACTTGAGACGTTGAAAGCTAATCGAGTACTGTACGCATGACACTTAGACAAATTTTATTAAATGCTTCATGAAAATGTTTTTGGTCCAGCCAGACCACAATGAGCACTTATATTGTTTTGACTATCATCGACAATATTGCACTATTTTTTGGGGTGAATCCGTCCAAAACCTGTATAGTTTGGATAAGAACACTACTTCATGGAACCCGTTTGTGGATCTGTTGCCTAGACACAAAACTACACTCAGTCAAAGTTAAATTAGTTCTGGCATGAACACAATGACCAGACCTAAAAAGGACCGCAATATTTTTTTTTTTAATTTTTGGTCTTCAAGAAACCACCATGATTATCGCATCCAGAAATTTTGACATGATTTGTAGAAAATTGTGGTCTATTTTCTGACAAAATTTTGAAAAAAAAATTAATTTCGTTATGTAAAGAATATCAAGGATAAAATATATTTTGACATTTTGAACATCCTTGTTCCACCAGAACATGGAAAATTTACCATATCGCTTTTCGCTGATATCTTAACATTATAATCCGTTCATGCATGCGGACAATAATTCAACATAAAGTAGTTTACTTATTCTGGAAAATTCGCAGCAAAGAACAAATGTGCCAAATATAATACAAATAGGAGAACCTCGGGTCCGAGACTGTGCGAAATTTTTCGGAAACACCCTAAATCGAGAAACAAAAAAAAAAACAAGGTTCTGACAATGGATTCTGATAGAAGGGGTAAAAAACAATATACGTGTTTCGGCGTTTTGGGGAACTTATTAGAGGCGGGTCAGTATTTCCCCTTTTGTACATTCTTATGATGAATCGGCATAGGAAACCTTCTGATCTTTACGTTTTAAGTATGGGGTGTATTCGGCAATATTACTTAAAACAACACTAGGAACATTTTTTTGAACATTTTAACCCTCTAGCTCCTCAATGTAGGGGTCTTTTTTATAAATGAAAAAAAAAAAACTCAAAAATGTTTTGTTGGCAGTTTTATGTGTTGGATCTCACGGGAGCGTCAAGTAGTGTCTTAAGGCACCATTTTGAAAGGGCGACACCACTCGAAAAGATCTCTTATATTCAGCCGATATCTCGTCTATGTCGTGTAGTAAGTGTTTTCGAAAGACCCTTTGTCGTGGGATTATTAAAGCTGGACAATCGCACAATCAGTCATTGTCACAGCAACGGCAGTGACCGTTGAATTAATTCGTAGCGCATGGTTTCCAATTTGCCAGTGACCCTTCAACACTGATATCACTTTTGAGGCGTTTCTTCTACTCTGGCTTAGAAGTTCTCTGGAGCATTTGTTTACCCTCCACCACAGGATGGAGGTATACTAACTTTATCATTCCGTTTGTAAAAACTTGAAAAATCGACCGACGGCCATCTGTTGAAAGTACAGTAGCATCTACACGAAAGGAGACATGACGACCAAATTTGCCCAGAATACGTCTAATAGTTGTAGATCGGTTGGGATTTAAAGTAGTCGAAATCGGTGCAGATGGAAAAAATTTTCCCTCACAAGGACTGAAAATAACACTACAATTTAGAGTATTTGTATTTAAGGTGTAAAATGAAAAAATGGGATACAAATTGTACCAAACAAATGGCGGCAGCTAGAATCATGAAATTTGGAGTATACATTCTCTGGCTGCATAGACACGAAAAAAGGTTACAGTGGGAACAGAGGGATAAAAATGGTACCAAGTAAAAGGTAGATTTTCGAAGAGGGGTAAATGGGAAAAAGGGAATAAAAATGGTACCAACCAAATGGTCAGAAAACACAAAACAAAGTATTTTAAAAAGAAGTGTGTGACATTTATTCTATTTATACTCCCCCATAAAATTTTATATTTATTTATAAAATATTAATATATTTTTTTCAATATTTTTATTTTCATTGTTTTTGTTATATTAAAAAAAGTAATAGTTTCCTCTAATGTTACTGCACCTCTACGAAAATCGACAGCCTTTGTGGAATCCAATCCATGGTGGAGGCCAAGTTTGGCTGGTTATTTGACATGTTTTTCACATATCAAATTAGCTTGGTTACGACCAATTCCGTAGCGAGAGTACTCAATGTAGATCCCATCCTCATCAACTCGTCTGCTCGTTCGTTCCTATACAAGTCCTAATGCTGAGGGAGCCATATAAGATTGACTTCAGACAGACAGCTCAGCAATGCACTTATGCGGTTAGATCTCAGAGACAAGGGCTGCTTGTCTACAAAATTCCTATGTGACCCTTTTACCTAAAAAGGAAAACCTACGGCATGCTTCCTTAATTGCGAAGACGTCCGCCTGAAGATGAAGGAATGATTATTCTGGTCATCTTTTTCTGAGAAGACACTGGAACCAACTCCAAAATCCATTTTGGAGCCGTCTGTCAGTCTCATATTCGACAGTTGGTTGTCCCTTACCCACTTCATCCTCGAAGGGAATTTTACCTCGAATGGCTTTGCGAATGTAATCTTAGAAGTGCAATAGTGGGATGGTGGTCGAAGTGTGCGGACATTTTTAAAGAATTCATATGTTCTGTTAATCCAAGCATCATGCTGTAGCCATGAATTTTAGCCGATGGAATTGTGGACCACTGTGCAGTTAACTATATATTCTCCCAAATTGAAAATCTCAATATAAACGAATTATCACTTTGGCTCACTGTATGTTTGCATAGCTTTAATACAAACACACACACACACGTGTATACACTCACACTGAGAAAACATGATTCTGATGCTGCTCTTTTCGACGCTACTTCTATTTTATTATGACATTAAATCTCTGCCAAATACAGCAGAACAAAAAAAACGACAGATATCATAAATCTCCTTTGAAGATTAAAATTTTGACAAACACACACACACACGGGCACACAACGTAGAAGAAGAAGAGCCCGAATCGCATAACACTCATACGCTAAGGTGTCTAACAAACAAAAAGCAGCCGAGTAGTCGAAACATGAACCCAGAATTTCAAAAACGAAACTGAAAAAAAGGCAGCTAAATTTAATTCGTTCCCACCACAAAAAGCGGCAGCAGCAGCACCAGTGCCGGCACCAGCATCAGCAGCATGAGAAAAAAGTGATTACAAATGCTGCGCAAATGGCAAATGCTAGACAAACACTTAACAAAGCATTTACTTTGCGGCATTATTCATAAAAAACCCACACACATACGTGCACTTTTGCATGCTCACATACGTAACCTTTACTTAGCCATTCATACATGGGCACACGGTCACACACACATACTTACTCGTGTATGTGAATCTACGGCCACCGCAGCACAAAATACGTTTTAAACAAGAAAGAAATCCTTGACTAACTTAACTAAGCCAAGCCAAGCCAAGCCGAAGAGAGCGAGAAGAACTCAGCGCAAAAAAGCACACTGAAAAATCCTTGGTTTACCATTTTTTGTCTTGCTTCGCTTTCACAGGTCCTTTTTCAGAATATGTGTGCGTGTGTGTGCGAGCGCGCGCGATTGTTGTGAAGTGTGAAAAATGTTTGCCAACACAAAGAATGCAGAAGACGAGGCATAAAAAATGAAATCATTTTCAAGCACACAGTTTCTTTTTTTCGGCGTTTGCGTTCACTGACATTCAACCTAAGAGAGCAGGCGAAAAAAAAACGTGGCACCATGCATGGAAACATGAGCCTACGGAAACACGAAAATGGTTTTAAATAAAATTTGTACAGGACATATTTTTTGCGTTGCAAGCTTTCTAAGGCTGGCACCTAACGTACTCTTATTATGCAAAAGCAAAGGAGTGAAAGGAAAGTTGGATGAGGCCAAATAATGCGATGCCCTGCACCACTGTACATATTCATACACGAAATCATAATTTGAATACCAAACATGACTGCATTACAATTTTAAGACTGTGGGTATATTTTCGCCACTGATAGATTTTTATTCACATCAACCGAATTGTGAACTTTACGATATATATCCTGCATCTTAGCACATAACACAAACTAAGTTTGTCATATCGTTTATAGTACATTGAATCTGCTTTTTGTCTCACCTACTATCCCAGCAATGAAATTGGAAGTACTTCCGTACATTTGCGATGGAGATGCGGTTCACATTTGAATCGCATCTCAACATTCAAATGTGATTTTTTTCCCGCTTTTGAGATAAGATCTTTTAAATAACTTTTGAAAAAAAATCGATAATATGTAACATTTTACGAATAGCATGTTCAAAAGTGAATGGGAACAAATTTTAGTATGGTGTCACGCGACAAAGTGTCCGCTTTGCGCCCAAAAGGATTCGGTTTCGACTGGCTCGGGAGCAATTTTGTATAATTTAAACAAGTAAGGAAAGGCTAAAGTCGGGCGGAGCCGACTCTATGATACACTCCACTTTCTATCCGCATACAATTCAATTCGGTGAAAAAGTGAAAACGGGAAGGTTTTTTGTATCCTGTAAATGTATGTGTTTGACAAACAATGTTAAATGGGAAAGGACATTTTGGATATTTTGAAACCTGGAACGAAAAAGGTGAAATATAAAATGTATAGTTTGGCCAAAATCGGTTAAACTTTTGGGAGCAACATTTGTATTTTGGCTATATTTAAATCTGAACCGATCTTACCCAATTTCTGCATAGGTGTTTCTAGTTGGTTTATAAGATGTTGTCCCAAATTTAAAGAAAATCGAGTTGAATATGTGGTTTCTAGAGCGGAAAATGTAAAATCGGAAGCGACATTTGTATGGGGCCTATATCTAAATCTGAACCGATCTTACACAATTTCAGCATAGTTGTTTCTAGTTGGATTATATGATGTTGTGTCAAATTTAAAGAAAATCGGGGACAATATTTCGTTTCCACAGCGGAAAATGTCAAATCGGGAGCGATATTTGTATTTGGGCTATATCTAAATCTGAACCGCTTTGCCTCAAATTAAATTGCGTTCGTCCTTGATACACAAAACTTATTTGTGCCAATTTTTGTTAAGATCGGACTATAATTGCGACCTGTAATTTGAATACAACAATAGATGGACAGACGAACAGACAGACTAAATCGACTCAGAAAGTGATTCTAAGCCGATCTGTATAATAAACAATGGGTCTAACTCGTTTACTTTTGGGTGTTACAAACAAATGCACAAATACATAATACTATCATACGATCAAAGTAATTATAAAAACTTTATCAAATATTAAAATATAACTGGTCCCGAATATTTTATATATATGTGGGGTACCATAAAGAGTATATCAATTTCATCCATCTCCAAATTTAAACTAAGTCTATAAAAAATAATATTATGTTCAGAGTTTGAATAAATTCCTTAACTCTTGTCGTTAATTATCGTGTACACCAGCAAGCCAGACAGACGGGCGTGAAAGGGATTTAGGACATCTTACGGTCTTAAATCACTCTGAGTTACACTTTTTACTATCCCAAATACTTATTTCTATGTTTTATATCTACTCCGAATAGTGAGGGTATAATTATCCGAGAAATAAACGGACAAATAATTTTCTACTTTATATGATTTTTGTACCCCCATTCTACAGAGTATGAGGGTATATATCATTTGGGACAGAAAAAATGTAACGCATTGAAGGAGTAACTTAAGACCCTAAGTCTGTTTGGATCAAATCCGTTTCACGACTTTTTAAGGTGTTTGATCCATGTCCTGCCGTTCGTCTGGCTGGTGTACACGATAACTCTCGAAAGGAGTTAAGTAATCGATTCAAACTTTGCACATTGTAATTTTTCCCAAACTTAGTTTAAGTTCGAACATGGGCGAAATTTCCACGCCCCTTCTGATGTCTCCCACACAAATAGCCCATATTGATAAATTAAAACTTATATAACTTCCACGCGTATAATCGGAATGAGCTATATTTTGGTATTTGCTAATGTGTTAATAATCACTTTGAATGTATTAAATATGACAGTTTTTGGAACGCCTCTTCCAGTACCTCCCACACAAATCACGCAAAACTACGTAAAATTAAAGCTGTTGTAACTTCTATATCGATGATCGGAATACTGTGAAATTTGATATTTAGCAATTCTTTATTAGTGGTTACATTCGCGAAATTGGCACACCCGTTCTCCCAACCAAAGTGGCATAAACTTTCGTTACAATAGAACCGATATAACATCCATACGGGTAGTTTAGTTTAAATATAATATTTGAAGACAATCTGTTAAAATATGTGGTTTTTAGAGCGGAAAAAGTCGAATTGGGAGCGAAATTTGTATGGCAGCTATATATAAATCTAAACCGATCTAAAACATTTTTACCACTGATGTTTCTAGTTGAAATATAATATATATATGTTTTGCCAAATTTGAAGACAATGTGATAAAATATGTGGTTTATAGAGTGGAAAAAGTCAAATCGGGAGTGAAATTTTTGTGGGACCTATATATAAATCTCAACCGATCTGACCCATTTCCACCATGGGTGTTTCTAGTGGAAATATAAGATAGTTTGCCAAATATGAAGAAGATTTGTTAAAATATGTGGTTTCTAGAGCGGAATAAGTCGAATAGGGAGCGAAATTTGCATGGGAGCTATACATAAATCTGAATCGATCTAAAACGTTTTTACCACAGGTGTTTCTAGTTGAAATATAAGATGTTTTGCCAATTTTGAAGACAATCTGTTCAAATATTAAAATTTAAATGTTTAAAAAAGTGATTCTAAGTCGACAGGTATAACTACAATAGGTCTATCTCGCTTAATTTTCGGTGTTACAAACAAATGCACAAAGACATATGACTGTCGTGGAGTGTATAAAAATGTTTTTAAAATCACTTTAAAACTAAAAAAAATAATTACGATTTAACCACGCCCCTTCTTGTACCTCCCACACAATTGTCTCTGTACTAGGTAATATTAAGTCCTTCATAACTTCCATACTGGTGCATGGAATCCACTATGACTTGATATATCATCATGTTTTTACAATTGTTTTATAATTTTATTCCTTATTGCATATTTCGAAAAAAATTAGATAAATAAATAATATACTTTGCACTTTAAATTGAAATAGACTAATGAAATCACATAATTTCAAATTTGGATTTATTAAAATGATTATTTACAAGGATACTTGGGAATAGTTGGGATGTGGCGCATAAGTTTTCAAATGGCGGTCGTACAGTTGTTCCACATAGACAATCGGCACTAATTATTTTAAACGAAAACATATATCTTAACTTAATTCCACATGTATAAAGCAGAACATTTTTCTAGAAGAATTGCAAAATATTCCCTATTTGGAATGAGGGAATTTCAAATTTTGAAGTGATTGCCAAAAGTAAAAGTGTTATAAAGGATGATTTTTTAAAAGATATAGGACAGTTTTTCAAAAAAAAAAAAAACACATAAAATTCAGCAAAATGCATGAAATCTTTATTTGAATCGATAGTACGGTCCATATAATTTAATGTTTGAAGATTATTTCATGCAAATGTTGACCTTGACTGCGCCTCAAATGGTTCATCCGCTTAGTCCAATTTTGGCATTTCCACGTTTTTGAGTAACAGAGGCCCAATTGCTGCGAACGGCGACGAATCGATAATTGATGGTCATCATTAACACTGGCCGATACAGCTGCGATATTTTCTTCAGTTCGCACTCTACGTAAGCGTGTTGGTGGTTTAATGTCCAACAATGTAAATTTGGTGCGAAATTTAGTCACAATAGCCCGAATAGCCGCTTCAGTGGAATAGCCCGAATAGCCGCGATGAACTTTCTTAACAGAGCACGCATTTTGATAATAAAATTCTATAATTTGCAAGCGTTGTTCGTTTGTAAGACGATTCATGGTTAAATTATAGACCAAACTGAAGATGTTTGACAGTGAAACAAAATACGAAGCGTGAGTCAGCTGTTTAAGCCAGTGTTGCCAAAAAGATAATTGCTAAAAAATCACCCTTTATATATATAAATATAAAAAATTAATATTATAAAACCTTAGTGCAAGTCTATCTGTCTGCCTGTTTGTTTGTTCCGCAATCACGCGTAAACGTCTAAACCGATGTTGTTGAAATTTTCTGGAAGGAACTATAGGCTATAGAATTTTTAAAAATTTACTCTGTGGCAATAGTGTTTTTGAGAGCTAGAAGGCTGAAAATTGGTTCATATATATTACTGAGCACAAGAAACATCAAATTGATGCCGATATTTGAATTTTCGTTTTGTGGGCGTGACAAATGTGTTTTTGAGATCTAGAAGGCTGAAAATTGGTACATGAATATTACTGATCGCGAGAATGATAAATATGATGCCGAAATTTGGATTTTCGTTTTGTGGGCGGAGTGGGCGTCGCAATAGTGTTTTTTTAGCTAGAAGTCTGAAAATTGGAAATATGATGTCGAAATGTGGTTTTTGGGTTTGTGGTTTGGAAATAGTGTTTATTGAGCTAGAAGGCTGAAAATTCGAACGTATATATTACTGACCACGAGATAGTTCAATTTGATGCCGAAATTTGGATTTTCGTTTCGTGGACTGTTGGGGCGTGGCAAAAGTGTATTTGAAAGCTAGAAGGCTGAAAATTGGAGCGTATATATTAGTGATCATGAGAAAGATAAATAAGATGCCGGATTTCGAATTTTCGTTTAGTGGGCAGTGGAGACGTGGCAAAAGAGTTTTTTGAGCTGGAAGGCTGAAAATTGGAACGTAATTTTACCATTTGTTTTTTTTTTGCCTGCTAAAAGGCTAAAGCCGAGTGGGCCAACCTCCCATTTTCTACCCCATTGCAATTGAATTCGGGGAAAAGGTGATTCGGGAACGATTTCTGTATGAATATTATATATGCAATGCACTATGCTCCTTATAGGACCGACAAGAAAAATATAATATAATATCCCAGCAAAAAAAATGGAAGTACTTCCGTAGGAAGCACACTTTAATTGCATCTCAAAATCCAAATTAGGATTTTTCCTGCTTTTGAGGAAATACTTTTAAACAACGTGCAAAAAAGTCGATGATTCGTAGAAGGTGCCATTTTTATCCTTATCGCTATAATAGTATTTCTTTATCTTACTCTTACATATTTTCCTATGTCATCTTTTTATTATTCCTGAAGGATACCTCACGTGCTTTTAATGGCGGTGTATCCCCTCCAAAATTGTTCATTTTTTTAACACAAAAAAATTACCATTTCAGTAAAAAATACCACATTTTGGAACTTATAACTTTCGGATTTTTTTTACATAATTTCAAAAGATTGTTATGTTATCTAATTTTTGTGTTCAATATAATATTTTTATGTAAAATGTTTCATGAAATTTTTGGTTTTATGACCAATTCTTAAAAACAATAATTTATTTAGTCAATTAATTCTCGAAAACCAAAGCACCGATTTAAAAAATAAAAATTAAATTTAAAAAAAAATTAAATTAAACAACGTCAAAGGCAAACTGCTATTGATCCACTTTTGGAAAGAAGAAATGGCGGTATTTTTTTAATCATTTTTCTCCGTTTTAAGAATAGTGATTATTTGATATGAGGTATCATTTATGTCTGGAGGCCTATGTGTAGACATTCTAAATTATAAATTAACCACGAATGGTACTTACATTCCTAGTCCTACGTAGTTATGTTTTGCTCCTCCTCTTTAGCGATGTCTTCAAAGGGAACTACACAGTGATTGTAACGCAATCATCCACTGCCTATGGAATACGTATTACCGAAAATTCTGTTTGCTCATAAATTTAAAAGCACTTAAGGCATTCTTACTTGCAAAGGAAATTAATCATGTACGAGTCGAGTGGGATATTCTATTCCATGGCGTCTACAGTGAAAAAGGAAACATTTTTTTCGTGTCAAGCTGTTAATGTAATTTTCAATAATTTCTCTGAGGCACAAACAAAATCTCAATAACAAAATCACGATCATCGTCTCGGTGTGAGTAAACAAACGCATACGCGCACACACTCGCAGACATACATATTTCATGAATATTTGTTATGAAATATTACAAGGCTCTCACACATACATACATATATGTATGTACGAGTAAAAATGTAATCTGAATGTGAGGTTAATGTGATGCTGCGGTTAGCTCCGCCAAGGAGTCAAGGCTAAACATCAGCAGTAGCAGTAAAAACAACAAGTGTATAAAACATACCGACATTAATATTTAATTGGATATGTATGGGTGTGTGTGTGTGTGTTTGCAGGTATGTGTGTACGCACTCTGATTTAACAGCGTGTCTGCAGGTGGGCAGATATATGTAATACCATCAGAAATTCACATTTTTAATTCAATATGTTGACAGAGAGAGAGAGAGTGAGTGGTTAATCGAGAGTTTGTTTTTGATTCGGAAAACCGGTTGCCTTTTGGTTGGAGAACTAAAATTGGAGACAAAGCTCACAAACAAAAATACTCTTCCGGTTTGGAATTCTGGAAACTTCATGTGAAGTACATATTTTTCATGTGAAGTACAGTTTTGACATATACACTTATATCGACCGAGTAAAAATGGAGTTACGTTAGGCCGGTCCGAATTGTATATACCCATTATCATTTACTGCAGTCCATCGTACCGACCGACTTTACATAGAAGAGCAGTTCCAGTAATGGATTTTCGAATCTTTAATTTGAACGTGGGGTGCGAATAACTATTTAAAACTTTTTTGAAAAATGTTATCCTTTGAAACTAAAGCGAAACAGGATGAGGAAATGAAATTCTGAAAACGTCAATTAACTCAATTTTTCCTAGTGTTTCAGTCGTATATTATCCAGTTTAATTTGACAACTTTCAGAACTCTCGAACTAGATAACCGGTTTTGTGCCATCCGTTTTGTTGTCCCTAAATATGTTGCTGTTGCTTATTATGCCGTTGCTGCTACCACCACTTTTGAACTGTTATTTTTTTTCACTGTTTATGCTTTATGCCTAATAACTTAATTACGTGTTAGAATTAATCATCCCTTGTGTACAAACTCTGTAGGTGTTTGCCACGCCCCTTCTAGTACCTTCCACACAAATCACCCAAAACTACATGAAATTAAAGTTATTATAAATTATATACGGATGATCGGAGTCGTTGCATTGGAATATGGATTATGGGCGATATTGTCACACCCCTTCTGGTATCACCCACACAAAGTGGCATAAGTTTTGGTTAAAATAAAAATGTTATTTGATATTTGAGAATGTTTTTATAATCACTTTAAACCTAAAAAAATATTTACGCTTTAGCCACGCCCCTAGGTAAAGTTAAATCATTTACAAATTATATAATGGTGCATGAAATGCACTACAATTTTATATGTGATCATATTTTTACTTTACTCACTTACAAATTTTTCTGAGAGTGAGGGTATTATGAGAACTTATTTACTTGTTATTGTCGCTTGATTGGTAACATTTGTATTTCCTTTTGGACCATTTGATCCCTTAAAAGTATAGGTAAATTTATGGTGCGCGTTCACGCTATAAAATAATTTAACATACCAAATATCAATAAAATGCAAGGCAGAAATATTCAAAAATATGCTGACAATCCCAATTGGTCTACAACGTTTAAACACATTTTTGAAAATTTTCGACGTTCTAGCTCCTAGCGTGCTATTCATAAAATTCGAAGATTATCTAGCCATGCCCGTCAGCCCTCTGTTGAATGTACACTAACATCCAAACAAATATTCAAAGAATACGTCTAATTGTTGTAGATCGATCTAGAGGCAAACAATTTTCCCTAACAAGAAGGAAAATAATTACATAAACTCCCACGTCTTTAAGTAAATTTTATGAATATTTTCTGTGCATTTACTTGCTTTTGCCGAGTACACTCATCGGTTAACGTGTGACTTATTCGTTCAGGGAGTGAAATAGCACAAAGAGGTGTAAAACTGGTCTCAAGCACTCGATTGTATCTGGAATCATGAAATTAGGTTTTAATAGATTTCTTAAAGTTGTACTTTTATGAGTCTGTATGCAGAATCTTACATGCAAATAAATAATAAAATACTCCGTTTGCAATTTTGTCGATTATTTTTTAAAATGTTATAGATTAAAATTTGTTTGAAAAAATATTAAAACTGAACGGGAACAGATTTGAATTATCAGCAGCTTAAGAATTATTTTTAAAACAAATGCCACAGTGACCAAAGCCGCATTTATTAAGAATTCAGAATTAATTAGTAGTACAGTAAATTGTCCAAGAGTGAAATAGGATAAATTGTGAAAAGTGTCTTTAGAAAAACTCGCGTGACATTCTATCATATAGAGAATACTAAAATATTTGTTGGCATATGATTGCTACCTAAATAGGGAATATGACCGAATAGTTTCAGAAACGCAGATAGAAAAACTTGAAATAAATTTAATTGCTACCGCGAATTTTGGATTTTTGCAACAATTGCAGCGTTTTAGAGACGGACTACATATATGTTAAAAACAATATTGGTTCTTAATACACACACAAAAAATCAGGCGGGTGTATTGGATAGATCGCGAGAAGAAACAAAAAGAAAATTTTGCAAAAATATCCAATTTGTAATTTGATTTTAGGATTTTCATGCATTAGTATTTGACAGATCACGTGGGATTTCAGACATGGTGTCAAAGAGAAAGATGCTCAGTATGCTTTGACATTTCATCATGAATAGACTTACTAACGAGCAACGCTTGAATTTTATTACCAAAATCAGTGTTCGGTTCGAAATTTTTTATCGACAAATTTTGTTCAGCGATGAGGCTCATTTCTGGTTGAATGGCTACGTAAATAAACAAAATTGCCGCATTT
Source organism: Polietes domitor (assembly GCA_947397865.1). Taxonomy (NCBI): domain Eukaryota; kingdom Metazoa; phylum Arthropoda; class Insecta; order Diptera; family Muscidae; genus Polietes; species Polietes domitor. The sequence goes on from OX377620.1 coordinate 49,197,580, forward strand.
GGAGTGAAGAGCAACCAGAAGCCGTTCAAGAACTGCCCATGCATCCCGAAAAATGCACTGTTTGGTGTGGTTTGTACGCTGGTGGAATCATTGGACCGTATTTTTTCAAAGATGCTGTTGGACGCAACGTTACGGTGAATGGCGATCGCTATCGTTCGATGCTAACAAACTTTTTGTTGCCAAAAATGGAAGAACTGAACTTGGTTGACATGTGGTTTCAACAAGATGGCGCTACATGCCACACAGCTCGCGATTCTATGGCCATTTTGAGGGAAAACTTCGGAGAACAATTCATCTCAAGAAATGGACCGGTAAGTTGGCCACCAAGATCATGCGATTTGACGCCTTTAGACTATTTTTTGTGGGGCTACGTCAAGTCTAAAGTCTACAGAAATAAGCCAGCAACTATTCCAGCTTTGGAAGACAACATTTCCGAAGAAATTCGGGCTATTCCGGCCGAAATGCTCGAAAAAGTTGCCCAAAATTGGACTTTCCGAATGGACCACCTAAGACGCAGCCGCGGTCAACATTTAAATGAAATTATCTTCAAAAAGTAAATGTCATGGACCAATCTAACGTTTCAAATAAAGAACCGATATGCGTTTTTTTTAAAAAAAAAGTTATCAAGCTCTTAAAAAATCACCCTTTATATATATATATATTATGAATTACAATACAAAGTAAATTTATATTCTAATTTTGGTCCAGGGATTGAGCCGGGGTAACTAAGACCATTGTAGCTAGTTTTTGCAGCGACAGACCAGAGCCTCTGGTGGGAATCGAACCCACAACCCCCACGCTGATAGCCGAGCACGCTACCAGCTCGACTACCGGGGCGCTCAATATCCAATTTGTACAGGGTGGCGCAGAATGAGCTACAGTGGTGGACACGAATTTAGCACATGGAACTTTCTAAAGCAAATATTTCAACTTCTTTTTATGTTTTTTTGCCCGGTATTTTTTCTAAAGTATTACTTACGATAGCATGACCATGTAACATTACTTTTGTTCGCTTCTCTTGTTTTATTTCATCTGAAGTACAAATAATACGAAAAGTGATTGGACAGTAATTTACCACAAATTCCGAAACAAACTGAACTAACCAATACATTTTATTATAAACTTAATATGTGGTTGTATATCCACTATTTTGAGTAATAGCTGGACATCTTCTGGACATACTCTCCACTAGGGACTTAAAACGCTCTATTGGAATAGAATATCAGGAATTTTGAGTTTCATTCAACAAATCGGGCAAATTTTTAGGTTTTACTGTTATAATATGTTGTTGAAGTTATTTCTATAGATTCTAAGTAGGATTGAGATCCGGTGACTGTGCTGGCCCATTTTCAAAAATCTATTCTGTTCTGCTCCAAACAGTTTTTCATTGGCATTAAGTGAGTTTTGGATGGTTGACGTGCATAAAACGCCACTTAAGTGGCATTTTTTTTATCTAAATATGTTATCATAGTATCAACAAGTCGTTTTTTGTAAACATACTGCTTCATCAGTGTATCGATTTTGTGTATGGGATCAACGCCGTGTCCAGAAAACGCAGTACACGCCGTCAGCGTCACATTTTCGTCAGCGAGCTTTACCGTTTCAGTTTTGTACTTTGGGTTGTGATGCATGTTTGGAGGGCGTAATTCGTATTGCTTTCCATCAGATACGAACCGACAAAAGTTCGATTCGCCAATACAGACGATATTTTCCAAATTAAATTCGACACTGTAAGTCATTTTTTGATATGTGTGACTTATGTTGAACAATGGATTCAAGTAAATTTTTTTCATTGGTTTTTCTTCTAATGGTTCTTGAGGATATTTTAATGTCAAATTTTGCCGAAAAATCTCTCTGAATCACAGCTGAGGTTTTAAATAGATCTGCTACGGAGGTTCTACAAATCAAATAATCCTATTTATGGAATGTTTTTCTCGGCATAGGACATTGTGGGACATTTTTGAAGATCCAATAAGTTCAAATATCTTTTAGTACATTGCACATATCTCCAGCGATTTTTTCACTGTCGCTCAATTGCTAAATAGCCTTACGCTGCGCCTCAATGCACCATTTTCCTTTAGCCATGTCTAATTAAAATTTTTGTTAAATAATAATTTCCATTTGAGTAAAAATTACCAATTAATTAATTTAAACGCAAAAAGAAACATAAAATAACAACTTTAATCAAATGTGCTAAATTTGTGTCCGAAAGATTGTGAATTACTCTCAAATACATGAGAGGACAAACTTATGGGGCTTACTTATCACACCATAAGTAACACTAAAAAACAAATATTTGGCGCAGAGTTCATTATCAGAACATTATTTGCTATTATAAACAACACAAGTGAAGTATGCTAAATTCGTGACCGCCACTGTATATGGTTTGAATTCGTTATCTTTCTTTCTTTTTTCAGCATTTTGTGAAGAAGACTTGGGGAATTAATTATGAATCAGTACACGATATTTATTCCCACCATTTTTGTCGAAAAAGATCGATCTTCCAAAAACATGAACCAATTTTAAGCCCAGTAATGCTTTGTATACATTGGCCTATAATTTTGCTATATAAGCGGGAGGAGCATTATTTACAAATTTGGTGTCTTTGGAGACCCCCACTGAAATTTTCCGACAATTTTTTTCATATAACATTTTAATATAATGGCCCTTTTGGAAAGACTTTTCTTAATTTTCTCGAAAAATTGACCCATAGAGTGTTAAGATATTCCACAAAAATGATCCCCACTGTAAAAGGAAACTCAGACCAGCTGGATTATAAGTTTTTTCTGCAAAACTGGCCTACTCAATATGTCCTCTCAGAAATAACGGTTCGCTATTCTGGACCATTTAATAATTAAAACTCAATTATTATAATTCAACAACAATATTTATTAGGCTACTCTTGCTTTAAGCGAGTCATTCATGGAAGTCCATTCAACCGACCGCCTCTTTCTTACTTTATTACGTGTATGTTTGCCTTTCTTCTTGTTTCTTAATAATAAAAACAACGCCTTAACAAAACCTAGACAAGCAGACGAAAAACAATTGTGGACGACGTGTACGACGAAACCACATCAAAAAAAGTTATTCCGTCATAAAACACGTAGACCATGTGTAAATAACATTTAATTTTTTTTTGTTTGTTTCTTATTTATACGGCATTGGCGCAAAAGAGCCTTGAGACGAGATTTTTAATCGAATTGAGGCTGCTTATGAAATGTCTGTTCGTACGAAAATAGCTGTCAATTAATTTCCATGTTTCGTTCAGACGAACGAAATTAAAAAGTTAAAAGCGTTTTTCGACGTGCAGGATGCCGACAAAATGAAGGCATTTAGATATACAAATTTCAGAGATTTGGCGAAGAATTTTTTTGGAGTAATTGAGTGTGTAATAATGAAGATGTAGCCAGATAGGGATGGAGAGAGAGTAAAAGTCATAATTTGATATTTTTCGCAGAATTTTAGGAACTTTGCAAAATAATACAGGGTGGCTCATTAGCTATACGACAGAAGAGATGAACCTCGGATAATCATAAGGTTTTAAATAATGATGTGTGTATTAATTATCATTCTCATATCAACATACCACGATGGCGTATAAGTAATGATCATTACGTGTAATATTATTCATTCGTCTTGTGAGAATGAGTTACCGAAGCAAACCAATATGCCCAGCCAAATATTTAATTTCACCCAGGCTTCGCTATTAAAGACATTCAATCGAAAAACCTGCAAAAATAATCTTTCTAATCATTCAAATGACGAATGATATTGCATTCGAAAAAATACCTAAATTGATGGCTCTATTTAAATTCTGCTCCGAAAAGTATTTCAATTTCTATTTTTTGGCTACAGCAGCTCTATTAGAAAGACGAAGAAGAAGCACGTGTCTTAGCCGCACGCAACTCTCGTTATTTGTATTTGTAACTTTTACCTAAAACGTTGTGGTTGGTTGCACAACACAGCACAGCTCAGTCAGTACAGCACAACGCTCAGTATCAAAGTGCTGACCTTGAACTGTAACCAAGTGAATGTGATAGAAATTGAAAATGTGCACACAACCCCAGAGTGGTTACAAGTGGGAATAATTTAATTTGTTTGTGGCGTTTCCACAACTGAACCACACACACACCGAAAAAACTTTGCACACTCACACACACACACCGGTAAACTCACAAATGATTAATGACTTTCATTAAGGATAAACTTAGACGCCGGTGCGTGGAGAGTTGGGCGGCGACAACAATGAATTACTGCAAATGAAAATTATTAGACATCACCAAAGTAGATACGAAATATAAAAAGTTTATCATTCCGATTTATTTTAGGAGCATTGCTGCTGCGTGAGGGTTTTATTTTAGTACAGCTGCTTGGTTGGGTACTTAGTTCGAAGTGTCACTGTAATGATGGCGAATATGGATAAGAAAAGGCTGTAGCAGGAGGTACATATTCGTAGAAGGATTTGCTGATGTAGTAGGTTTAAGCAAATGTGTTTGTACGAACCGCCTTTTGTGCATCATTACCTCCCACAATAACAGAAAAAAATACAAGAACATTTTTCGGTTTTCCTCGGGCTATGATACCTTCAGGCATAATCTTATTGGAGTGGGTCAGATGGCTATATGCGCTCAATTTTCAAAATGTTGAAGAATTTAGAGCATTCTAACATGAATCGAATGGATTTTTTATGGTAGATACTATAAAAGGAGCTCTAATATTCGCCACTTACATGTGCATGTCCGGTGTTTTTTTTTCTTTAACTGGGAAAGACAAGTCTAAACTAAAATATTATAAATAAATGAATAATTATGTTGCAGTGCGCACCTCCATCTTACACTTCTTCTAAGTCCTTCCATTTGATAGAAATGAAATCCGTAACATCTCAGGAAATGGAAGTGTATCAGAATCGGCTTCTAGAACAAATGTTTGATTTTTTACATATAAGCCTCCCGTACGTTGCACAGAGGGTTGAAATCGCCAAAAATGGAGATTAATTCAAAAATCAAAATTAATTTTTTGAAAAAATTTTGTTATAGATTAAAGAATATAATATTATATATCACTACCGAAAATATCAGTAACATGTGTTGTTTACTTTTCCAGTTGCACTGCCTTAAAGTGAAGAATGTTTTGCGTTTTACGCGAACAGTTCACTGTGGGCCCAATTCCATATTTTTTGGCAGAAATTCAAAAAATTTAAATTGGAAATTGTTAAATGTGTATATATTTTCTTAATGGCAACACTCCAAACTGTCAAGAAAATGTATTGGAGAAAACTTGGTGGCAACACTGCAAGCCTGAGAGACATTTAAAGTTTGCCGTTGAAACAATTGGAATTAATTCGGGTCTAAAGGAGTTATACAAAATACTTTAAATTAAGGCGTAAAAAGAAAATAATGAAGTGACTGTATAATTGAAGGCCGGCGTAAGTAGTTCAATAAGTTATATTTAACATTTTGTTATTACTGCAGTCTTCTCACTTTTCTCAAGTGTTCTAATTTTGTGATTCGTAGCGAGCATAACCTATAAATGTCCTGGACCAAAAGTTATATGTAGGACTCAACTTGACTCAAAGTAAAAATGTGAAAGTGTTCGTCTCAGTGTGAAGTTTATGGTACAATTAATATCTCGTCAGCATTTTTCGGCAAACTCCTACAATTGCAATTTCGATTAGCCATAGCACACATATTTGATCATATCTCTGAATCAGATTTGTGTATGAAACCCACCAACATCTCATTTTAAAGGCATTGTAAGTACCTTTAAAATGGTATATAACGTCATTCACTTTTCTGTACACATGTAGACATTTTGTAATATTTCCTGAAATAATTATTTAAATTGCAGTGTCAAGTAGAATATTTGTAAGCCATATTTTGCTTTTGTAATAATGTTCAGAAAAACACTGTTCGTCAAAGCGAAATAATTTTCATTATTTTAAGCTTTCATAAGATTTTGTTTTTGGTCACCCTGTACTAATACAGGGTGATAATTATGTTGGTTATATATTAAATTTATATGGGAGGTGGTAATGGGCGTGGTCCGATCGGCCAAATTTTATTTTCCATTTTTTAAGTATGTTATGTCTAGAAAATGTGCAAAACTACAAGATTGTATCTTTATTTTTGGACTTTATGCCATAAAAAATGGATTTGGGACCAGTGTGCAGTTGTGAAAATTGCAAACTGCCATATTTTAAAGGTTAATATCTTTTTCGCCATTGTAAGAAGTTGCACTTTGATTACAGAGTCTTTAAGTTCAGGTATTTTTGAGTGATTTTAAAAAATTGTTGAAAATATGTCAAAATTTGAGGTATTTTCTAAATGTGAATTCTGTAACATACCTGAGTTAGCTTCAATATTGACGCGTTTTTGCGCCAATTTATTTTATTAAAAAATTGTAATTAGTCAATCTTTGTGGGTGTGTATAAATGATTTTTTTTCACAACTTGAAATTTGAATTTGACGAAAACTTAATAATTAAAGATTTAGTAATGAGAAGTAAGTTTTTTATTCACTTAACCCATATATATACTAAACTATTGCCCATAAAAAACATTCACAGAAGCACAATAAAGTCTATAGTAGTTTATAGTAATTTAATACCAATTCTAGATTAATATAAAATATTTGTTTAATTAATTTGTTTAAGTTTAATGCCGGACAAATTCGAAATGTTATTATTTATGTGCAAATGTCACATTGGTACATTTGTACGGGGCTATTTCAAACAATGGACTGATGTGATCGAATTCAACTATTTCAACTATTTGAATTTGGCAAATCACGTGAACAAAATTGGGTAACAAATCTTGTTTCTACAGCAACATATTGTCAACGTTATCACCGGCAGTGAAGTTTTCAGAAAACTCCTCTACTGGGGTCGTTTAACCCAGTAAGGGCTATATTATTCAGGCAAATAAATGTTTAATTTTGAGTCTTTGCAACAATTCTCATGTTATAATATCATGGTGGCGTATACGTTCTAATGATTGCATATAATATTCCTCATACGCTCCTATAGTCTGTCGAAAATACATGCAATTGTGATCCACTCCATAGATTAAATAGACGGTCTTGAATAGATAAATCGACACAAAGATTGATTTTACGTTGAAGGGTATAATAAAAGGTTGGTTGGCTTGTTTCATTTTGAGTCTTTAAAGACATAATACCCTAGATGTTTGTAACAATTCTCAGGTTGCCATATCATGGTGGCGTATACGTTCTAATGATTGCATATAATATTCATCATACGCTCCTATGGACTATCCAAAATACATGCCATTGTGATCCACTTCTTAGATTAAATAGATGGTCATATGAATAGCTTGACCAAAAACGTTTGTAAAATAATCGACATAATTTAAAATCCGAATTTAATCTTACCTGGACTAAAATGAAAGATTATCAGACAGATGCAAGGACGAAGAGCGCCAAAACCAGTTTTACAAAATCAATATTTATGTGAATGTAAAATCACCACTAGTTCCCCGACTTTCAAAATTATGTCAGATACTATGTCTGATATACTTAAAAATATGTAAATATATATTTATATAGGGTTGCCCAGGTAACATTTTAAATTTGAACTACCGCTTACTTTGACTTTGAAAGGTAAACTAACAATAATTTTTATTTTCAGGTTGAAATTTGCAAAATAGAACGCTATACGCTCGAATAAAATTGGAAAAGCTTTTAATATTTCCAAAGTAGCGAGTCTTTTAGGCAAATTGTAAGAAATTAAAAAAAATAGTTTTCAGATGAAGCTCATTTTCATCTCGGTGGCTATGTCAATAAGCAAAATTGCCGCATATGGGGTTGAGAGAACCAACACGTGACTATTGAGAGGCCAATGAATCCGCGAGTCAATTGTTATACCCTCACTCTACAGAGTAGGAGGGTATATATATGACGTAGACGTCGACTAAGAAAGGGTTTTACGAAATTCGTACTTTTAGGGGATAAAATGGGCCAAAAAGGGATAAACATCGAACCCGCGTCCTGACTAAATGGCAGTAGCTAGAAGCATGAAATTCGGTGTGTGGATTCCACTTACCATGTAGACGAGCTACAAAAAGGGATATTTCGAAATTTTTACTTTTAAGGGAGGAAAGAGACCAAAAGGGATAAAAATGGTACCAATTTAAGTATTGCAGCTATATTCGTGAAAATTGGTATCTACATTTCTCTGACAACGTAGACTTGCAATATAAATGGATTCATCGAAATTTGTACTTATAAGAGGTGAGCGGGACAAAAAGGGATAAAAATGGTACCAACTAAAGTATTACATGTAGAATCGTGAAATTTGGTATATAAATTCCTCTGACCATGTAGAAGCGAATTAAAATTGGATTTTTCGAAATTTTTACTTATAAGGGGTGAGCGGGACAAAAAGGTATAAAAATGGTGCCAATTAAAGTATTACAGCTAGAATCGTGAAATTTTATGTCAATAAACAAAATTGCCGCCTATGGGGTTCAGAGAACCAACACGTGCATATTGAGGAGCCAGTGAATCCGCGAGTCACTTTTTATACCCTCAGTCTACAGAGTAGGAAGGTATATATCATTTGGGACAGAAAAAAGTGTAACGCATTGAAAGAGTGACTTAAGACCCTATGTATGTTTGGCTTTTAAGGATGGGCCATATCCGTTCGTCCGCCCGACTGTCTGGCTGGCTGATTTAAACTTTGCACATGGTAATATTTTTTCAATCACAGCTATTGATGTCAAAAACCGTACCGCTTGATATGAAATGACTGTATATTAAATTAGTTCTAAAATATTTGATTTGAACTGCGATATTGTCCTTGCTCAAGACCATTTTGCTTCAATATTTAATAGAATGCAAATTTCTAAAATATTTAATAAATATGAATATTTAAAAATTATTATAAATATTTTATGACACAAAAACATCATAAAATTTGTTTTCATATTTAATTTAGTTTGAACTTCAATCTATTGAAAAACAAGATCTTCTCCGAATTTTTCCGATTCTTTTTTTCTTGTTTAAGCGTCTAAAATTGCATTTTTACTAGTTAGTCAAATATGAATTTTCTGTTTTTGTCTTAGTTAATTTAGAGCTGCTACTTTGAATATTCCCTGCAATTTCTCTCTCAGAGAAATGTTCTGAAAGGAGCCTTAGTTAGATTGAGTAAAAAACAATCCAAAAAGTTTTACAAGAAATCCATAGATGTTACATAAAAGCCGACTATATTTTTTAATTCATAATCCATTTAGAATTGAAGTTTCATTGTATTCTGACAACTCCATCAATTTTTGTCGGCCATTGCTAATATGTAGACGGAGCATTGATAGCACCAATTGACATAATCCCTGATTGTAATAACAACACACAATATTTCGAATAAACAGGAAGTAATATTATTTGGCAACAAATATAAAGAAAAAGTTTACGTTGATACGTTACTACATGTATCATCATTTGGAAAGTTTTTATGATTCAATTATAAATTATAAAAATCTCAGAGCTCCTCTCGGTATAACCTATAAATGGCTCATAGAAGTAGATGATATTGCAAAATATTATTACCCCGCTTTTCGAAGATTCATTAATAATGCATTATATCAATTTATTTTTATAAATTCCTAATTAATCAAGTCTCCGGCCAAGACTCTCGTCCCAAACAAGTTACAGTTAATACATCGTCACTCTGGCTAATGGATAATGATGCGATATCATTTAAAATGTCTACATATCAATTGAGTTTTCCCGAGTTTGTTCTTTTTCTATCGGTGGAGGGATAAATTTAAATGGATTTTTTATATGCAAAACGTGCACCCCATTAAAAGGTAACTGATGACACAATAAAACGACAACGACACAAAGCCGCACCAAGTAAGCCCTCGGGTTACCTTTTCGCCGCACATTTACTTCCGCCCTAAGTGGCTTTTTGGGGTCGTTGTTGATGCGTGCTCCTCCCTCCACTCCTCATACCTGCTAAATCATGCCTTTCATTATGCCATTTAAGCATATTTTAAGCTGTTGCAATTTCTCTTTTTTCGCCATCCTGTTAGCCCTGTTCCCTACAATGCGGCTCCTTGGTGTGGGCCGGAGAATAAAGGCTTTTCCTTTTCGATGAGTGTTTTTTCGATGTTGTTCTTGCTGTTGTGTGGGTCGTAGCAAACACCATTTTCTTGTGTCGTATTTTTTATCGATCATCATTAAAATTTAAATAAAAAGATTTTTATCACTGTCACATAATGGTGGCAACCACAATGAGCCGTCACACACACAGACTCACACTTACTGCGAGAGATGGCTCGAAGATGGTCTTGTTGATGTTGTTTTTAGAGTCATCTTTTTCATGGGACTGATGGACGGATGGCGGAGGATGACGGAATGACGATGATGCGGCTGTAAAACAGGTGCTGCTGTTGTGTTTGGGCCTGGGCCAGGCTGAGGTTACCAGCCTTCCGTTGTTTGTTTGGTTTATTTAAATTGTGTAACCAACTTCCAGTTCCTGAGTGCTTGGCCCCCCACAAAAAAAGCGGGCGTTAATACAATGACAAAGCATGTGTAGCTGAGCATAAATGTTTGGATTTGAGCCATTTATTAAAAGCATCCATCAAAATGTGGTGGTATGTGTGTGTGGGCAAGTGTTTTCGCCCCTCCGCTAACAAGTTTAAGGTAAATTGAAAACATGTTTTTCTGTGTTTCTGTATTTTGTTGTTCGTTGCCCGTTGTTTGTGTTTATGGAAATCACAACCGAAAACAACACCATCATCATCGTCACCATCACCGTCACCGTCATTTGCCTTAAAAGTTATGTGGTGTTGGAATGATTTAATGCCATTTGAAATAAACCGCATTTGATGATGACTGTAAGGGAAAAATGCACAATGTACGTGATGCCACACGGCCACTTTTAACCAAAAAGGTAGTCGAATTTCAGGAGGGTTGGGGATGGGGTAATTTGAGTGTTTTTTGCTTTATTTTTTTTTTTTCAACTTTTTTTTGCAAAATTATATATGACTTTCAACTTTAAACTGAAATGTAGTTTTTGTAATAGAGATCGTCCTGATTTATATAATTTGAAGGTAGACATTAGAATAACGTGGATATATGGAGTTAGTGCTAAAAGAAATTTTACAAAACACATTCACAACAAGTAAGTAAGCTTCAGTCGGCTAAACCTACTTATATATATCCTCACTCTCAGAGATTATATATACGGAAGTTATAAGGGATTAAATTTAAGGTAGGGTACTAGGAGGTTCGTATCACATGGTCCCCAGCTTCCAAATTTATAAAACAATTGTAAAAACATGATCAAATATCAAGTTATAGTGGATCCATGCGTCAGTATGAACGTTCTGAAGGATTTAATAATACCTAGGATAGAGACAATTGTGTGGGAGCTACAGGAAGGGGTGTGGCTAAAGCGTAAATATTTTTTAGGTTCAAAGTGCTTATAAAATATTTTCTAATATCAAATTGCAAATGATTTTGACTACCCGTATGGATATTATATCGGTTTTATTGTAACCAAAGTATATGCCACTTTGTGTGGGAGGTACCAGAAGGGATGTGGCAATATCGTACAGTGCTAGATATCAAATTTCACAGTATTCCGATCATCAGTATATAACTTATAACAGCTTTAGTTTGACGTATTTTTGCGTGATGTGTGTGGAAGGTACTAGAAGGGGGTGGCAAAACATTATCAAATACCAAAATATAGCCGATTCCAAATATCCGTGTGGATGTTACATTGGTTTTAATCTAACACAGGAATATGGGTTATTTGTGTGGTAGGTACGAGAAGGGGCGTAGCAATTTCGCCCACCTTCGAACTTAAACTAAGTTTGGGAAAAAGATTGTCATGTGCAAAGTTTGAATTGATTCCTTAACTCCTTTCGAGAGCTATAGTGAACACCAGCCAGTCAGACGGACGTAGGGGCGGACATGGCTCAAACACCTTAAAAAGTCGTGAAACAAATTTGGCCCAAACATACTTAGGGTCTTAAGTAACTCCTTCTATGCATTACACGTTTTTTCTGTCCCAAATGATATATCCCTCCTACTCTGTAGAGTGAGGGTTTTCAACGTCAGCGAAGATTTGTTATAAGCATTCGAAGGGTGCTCGAAAAATAGCCAAAAGACGAAAAATTACCCAAAACAACTCCATACAAAAATGGGCGATGAAAAATAGCCCCAAAAATCATAAAATTTTGATAATATTTCATATTTGTCATTTGGGAGATTTTTCGTTATGAACACGGATTCTCTGGTTAGCCAGATTTGGACAAACAGCGGATGCTATATCTTTGAGCGATTTTTCATATTAACAAGCAATAATGTGTTAAATTCGGCCGGTCCCAATTTTATATAGTCTCCATCATGGAATGCATTTCACAGTATTACTGGCAGATTAGAGGCAGTCGACGAAAATTATCACATTTTTTTTTCAATTGCGATATACAATGCATTAAAAAAGTTCTAATATTTTATTAGTACAATTTTGAACTAAAAGTAATTAATTATTGAAGGCCGCGCCAACTTATAGAGCGAGGCCAAAAAAATGTTTTTGTAGCGTGTTAGTCTTTGACTATAATACTTCAAGCGAATTCAAAAAAAGCAATAATATCCAAAAATGTATGCTGAAATACTGTAAGTACTGGAGTTTATGGTTGGTATTTTCATTCATAGTTAAGGAAGAAATTGTTCACTTTCAATTTTCAATTCAACTTTTTTTTTCAATTCCAACCTTTCACAAAGTCAGAGCATCTAATTTCGATCCAGCTACAGCCGACTGGATGGTTCCACTTCTATACAAGTCTATGCAGCCAGAATGTATAAAAGTATACACCGATTTCCGTTATCCTATCTGTAGCCGTTTTATTGGTACCATTTTTTTATGCAGCAATTTGACTGGTACCATTTTTATCCCGTTTTCCCCATTTCACCGGCTGAAAGTATGCATCACTTTATGGTGCGCGTTTACGCTACAAAAGTATTGAACTTGCCAATTAACAATAAACTAAAAGGCAGAAATCTTCAAAAATTATCTCAAATGCTCGGAATATTAGGGGTTATAGGGGAATTTCCTGTCCTTGTTAGGGAAAAAAATCCCCCCTGGAATGATTTCATTCATTTTCAATCCTAACAGATCTACAAATATTGAACGTATTCATTGAAAAACTGGACGTCCTAGCTGATTTCGTTTAGATGATAGCAACAGGCGGCGGTCAGATGGGCGTAATTTCAGTTTCCGTTTTGGGCCATTTTTATACCCTACACCACTTCGTGGACTAGGGTATTATAAGTTAGTTTCGCGCCAAATGTTTGTAACACCAAGAAATAATTGAGCTAGACCCACCTTTAAGTATACGGATCGGCATAGAATCAGCAGCGGAATCGATTTAACGATGTCTGTCTGTCCGTCCACTCCATAGGTCGCAATTTTTGTCCGATTATCATGAAATTTGGCAGAGGTTACTTTTTTGGTCAAGGTCGATTGAATTTGGAGAAAATCGGTTCAGATATAGATATAGCCTCCATACAAATATCCCTATAATTTACACTATTACTGCTCTATAATACACATTTTACATGGGATCATGACCAAATTTTCAGGATCATGTTATTTTGAACTAGAAATAGCTAACATAAATGTGGGTTACATGGGTCCATGTTTCGATATAGCCCCCATACAAATGTACCTCAGATTTACTCTATTATTGCTCTAGAATATACATTTTACGTCAAATATTGATCAAATTTCCCACACCATGTTATATTTAGTTGAGAAACACCTACTTTGAAAGTATGTGGGTCCATGTGTTGGTATAGCTCCCTTACAACTGCCCCCCCCCAATTTACTAATTATCGCTCTATAACACACACCTTACATTGGATCTTGATAAATATTTGCAGATCATCTTATATTTCAACTATGAATTCCTACTGTGAAAGTAATCTATAATGGCCCATTTTTTAATGCAGCGCCCTTACAAATGGGCCCCAATTTTTATCATTACAGCCCTAGAACACACATATTACATTGGATCTTGATAATATTTTGCAGATCATGAAAAAAGAATACTTACTTAGAAAACGTTCTATAAGGTTCCTTTTAAAAATAAGGCATTTACAAATGGGCCCCCATTTTCTATTTTTACCACTCCAGAATCCATAGTTTACATCAGACGTTTATAAAATTTTGCAGATCGTGTTATATTTCAACTAGAAACAGCTACTATGAAAGTCAGGGTCCATATATGGGTATATCCACATACAAGTGGGGCCCCGTTTTACTCTAAAACCTTCACCCCACATCGGGTCTTGATGAAATGTTGCAAATCATGATATATTTCAACTAGGAATACCTACCGTGAATCAGAAGTATATAGGCCCATGTTTTCGGCACAGGCCCCAAATTTTGTGATAGACCTGCCGCCAATTTTCAATAAAACCTTCCCAGCAAAAAACCTTCCCATACTAAAAATTCGTTCCCATTCACTTGCGAAAATGATATTCGTAAAATATTTCAGGATATTAACATATTACAGACATTTTTGGAAGTTTTTTAAATAAACTTCCTCAAAAGCGGGGAGAAATGCACATTTCGATTTTGAGATGCGATTAAAATGTGATTCCTACGGAACTTCAATTTTTTTGCTTGTTGTACGTGATTTTGATTTGATTTATGTATGTGGCAATCTCTGCGAATCAAATAAAAAATAATTTTTTAATATTATTCTTTGCTGATCATAAAGCTTATATAGCAATGTAAGTAAAGAATTAGGCTACTTCTAAAGAAAAAAATTAACTATAACACGTTTTAAAATATATTTTTTTAATTTAAAATGTTTATTGTCAAGAAAGAATGTTTTTTTAATTAGATTCATTTTTATAAATCTATAAGAAAATAACTTTGAAACGCATCTGCACGCGTCACAATATCTGATCTATATCAGAAGTTATGGAATATAGAAAACAGTTGCTTCTATCACTCACACCAAACCGCTTTGATATTGGGCCTAGAAAGTAGCTCAATGTGCCAGTCATTTAACTGTAACTGAGATTTTAAATCATCTAAGATTGGTAGTAAATCCCTGATAATGGGCAAAAAAGTGGGCCCTTTCAGCAAGTAATTCTTTGAATATATTGAAATTTTACTATTTTATTTATTAAACTTGCATGCCAATAAACCATAATTTTTATAATTTCAATTAAAATTAGTCCTATTGCTGACAATTGCTATTGCTATCAAATGAAACTCTTTTCCTGAAATAAATATATTTTCGTTACCGTTCGTTCGTTTCGTTTTTATGGTTATCAAAAGGACACAAAATCGGAAATAGATACATGGGATTTACGAAGTACTTTGAAAAAAGTTAGTATTTGATTTTCTCACACGACTATAGGCTCCTTAAGACAATAGACGATCTGTATTTTGTATAATTATTTATAAATGTTGTTTTTACATTTATTATTTGGCCGTTCACTACCATTATCTTGAGATTTAGACTGTAGTATTTTTAACAAAACACTCAATATCTTTTTGAATAGAGAGGGGAAATGAAGCACATGTTGTGTTCTTATTTTGTTGTTATTTTTCCAATGATTCGGAAATATTGGATATAAAGATTATAAAGATATAACGATGTATTTAACACATCAACTGTAATAGTAGACCAGAGTTACAAGCCGAACCATAATTATCGGCGGCGGCTTTCGGCTGATTTGCCGTCTCGTTCTGTCATTCGATTACCCCTATTTCTTTGACAATTTTGGGAAAACGGAAGGAACAATTTTCTTTTATTTTTTGCCAAGTAGTTCAATATTCGTTAATATTAGCCAATGTTCCAATAATTTAATATTGTTATTAGGGTATCCAACTCGGACTTTTATGTTATTCGATTTATCGTTTATTTGAAAACAAAAAATTTCCAATTAATCGAATGATGAAGTCGAGAGTTATTCGATTAACCGATTGATCGAACAATTGTCCACTTAAATAAAATATAATTAATAAGAGTTATATAGACAAGACATGCCAGTTTACGGGTAGTTCCACTATATATTGAACGTTTATTACGTATCTGATTTTATTTCAAAATTGTAATATCAAATTCGAAATTCATTAGAAGTTGACAAAAATCTTAATATCTTATCAAAATAAAGAACCTTCCCTTAAATGAACACAATATCAGAAGTTATCCATTGATATTTTTCGAATATGGACCATATGATTTATAACAGAAGTGACTTTATTATCACAGAGTTAACCTCAATTTTTCTATGAAATTACTATTTTTTAGATTTTAAATAATGCCGAAGCTATTGGCCAGTTTTTGCTATTTTTAAATGATGTCGGATAAATCCTTATTTTAATATCTGTGGAGCATACAAATCAGAAATCGAAAAAATTGTGGTTTTATATTTGGTGTTTCATAGTTTTTTACCCAAATGGAGCAAACTGGCTATTCAAAATCAATTTCTCATACAAAGCATACGACGATTTCATCAGTTTTTAAGGCAAAACTTATAATATCGATTAATCGATTATTTGGAACAATTTATTCGAATTATTCGTTATTCGAAAATCATGATTTTTTTATTATTCGAACAAATATTTGACAAAAATTATTCGATTAATCGCGGTTGGACACCCTAATTGTTATCCCATACATAATATGGATGAATTTAATAAATATTTTTGTAATTACAGCTTTTCATGTGAGACTTGAATATCATAATCCTTCCAAAGAATAATAATACTCTACCTACTTTGACACACTAAAGAAGCACAATAGAGGAGCTGTTGTTCATTGTTATTTATAGGAACACATGGCCACACGTACTGGAATTGACTTATATAAATGCTAGTTTCAAATCAAAATACAATCATTAAATTTTCTATAGCCGTCATCATATAGTGGGATACCAAATTTAAAGAACGATCAATATATTTCACAGCAGTAGGTTGTCTAAGTCAACATTTATATTTTCTTTTGTAATTTTAAGTGGGTTGTCTGTTTTGCTAGTAAGATTTGACTAATCAAATCTGATGAAATCGGCGGCGGCGCGGCTCATGCGGAAACATGCGCCGGCGGCGGCTTGTCGACTTAAAATCGGTCGGCTTGTATCTCTGTAGTAGACCACCTGATTGAGTTGTTGACAAATGTTTCATTTGAAAACATTAAATTGTCAATAACGAAGTGTACTACAATTTTACAACAGTCCCCTAAAAAAAGGGGTTTTTAGCCCCTCAATAAAATAAAGGATTGATTGTTCACGACATAGGATAATCAAAATAGCCCTGATTGTTGACGAATGAACAAATCTTTCATAACTTAGTTTTTGATTTGAATTTTGTGGAATGCAAAATGTGAGGATCTTAGCGTATTTTTCATGACAACTTTGGGAACAAGGAAAAATTCATCTGCAATCCTGCTTATCTGCAAGTAATCGTGGCTTTTTACAAATCCAAAAATACAGCAAAATTAAAATACAGCAAACATTTTTGTCAATACAGTGTAGGCCTACTGAAATTTATTGTCCGCTTCGTTGTAATTTCATCAGTTTTTGGATTTTAACTGAAGTGAATGGCTTCATAAAATCTCGGTGCACATTACGTAACTACATATGATACTTTTCTGACTATCATATGTCTTATCTCTTTTTTCTAAATTATCAATACTATTTTTTACTTACATGTTAGTAATTAAAGACATTTTTGAAAACTAACCTGAAATTAAAAAATAAAAAAGACATAGTTATTTGTATACATATAAACTCATCTTATGTACACTTATATAAATATATAATTCGTTTCAAGAAACTTAAGAGCTATTGGTTATTAGTTCATGTTGATACAAACATCTCCATGGGCAAATATCAATGAAGAACTGTCAATGATTATTATTGGCCACTAATATTGTTGTGTGGCCAACGAACCTCTTAATGGTTGGACATAATCTGTCAATGAACTGTCAACATTTGTCATTAATCATACCACCAACTGGTAAACTGGTAAAACAAGCGACGATGTAAGGCAAAGTAAGGGACCTGTCATTTGAAGTTGAATGAACATCAACTAACAACAAAATTTATATACATATTGATAAATATAATTTAATATCAAAGCAAGAAGAATTGAAAAATCCTACAGGGAACAATATGAACTTGAGCTCACTGTGCACTGTGCACTGCATTTTTATGGAGAAAAGAAATTCCACAAGATTATTGTTTTGCTGTTTCAGTTGAATTTAAATGATCAGATCAATCATTTTTTTATATGGAACTCTAAGCTATTGATCTATGTATCATTGTGAAAATGATGCCTATAGACAAACTGATTCTTAGAGGATAATTCATAATGGATTTGGTTTTTAGTCTTTCCTTAATTGACTATTGCTTTTGGGAATACATCCCCAGCTCTCTTACCCAGCATTTTGTGTTGTGCACATGCAGCATGTGGGGAACAGCTTTCTGACATTTAACTTGTTTAAATTGTTTCAATATTTAAAGGAAAACTTATTTGGGAAACTTTAGATTGCATTAGTTAGCATCAAACACAGCACAAACACAATCAACTAAATTAACATTAACAACAACAACGTCTAGAAAAACAGCAGCAACAGCAACAATGCTAACACAAAACCCAGTCTGTGTACATACATTAGTGAATATGTGTTTGTATGTACATGACAGTATATCTGTGTGTGTGTACATGTATGCGCTCCTCTTATAGTTTGTATATGTGTCTATATTAACAAAGCAACCTTTGTTTATTACATATGTTTATGTACGTATGGGTGTTCCTTTGTATGTGTGTATGTATGTAACACATAGGAAAACAAAGTGAAGACAATAAAATAAAGAAAGTACAACGACTACAACAATAAGAATAACAAGAACGGTACAGAACTGCAATGTGCAAAAGTTGGAGAAGCAAAGCTGGTTTTTGTTGTTGCTATTGTTGTTGTTTTATTTTTCCGGGTTGCGAATATGTATGTACTCATGTTAAGGGTGATTTAGAAAAAAGATGTTTTATCTATATATGTAAAAGAGTTGCGTTACCGACTGACTGACTTATCATTGACCAGCACTCAGACCAAACGGCTGAAGCCAGGGTCATGAAATTGTCAGGGTAGTTCCCACATATGACGCAGACGTCGACTAAGAAAGTTTTACGAAATTCGTACTTTTAGGGGGTAAAATGGGACAAAAAGGGATACATATCTAACCTTCGTCCTGACTAAACGGCAGTAGCTAGAAACATGAATAATGAAATTCGGTGTGTTCCTTGCTATGACAATGCAGACGAGCTACAAATTGGGATTTTTCGAAATTTGTACTTTTAAGGGAGGAAAGAGACAAAAACGGATAAAAATGGTACCAATTTAAGAATCGAAGCTAGAGTCGTGAAAATCGGTATTTACATTTCTCTGACAACGTACACTTGCAATATAAATTGATTTTTCGAAATTTGTACTTATAAGGGGTGAGCGGGACAAAAAGGGATAAAAATGGTACCAACTAAAGTATTACACCTAGAATCGTGAAATTTGGTATGTAAATTCCTCTGGCCATATAAAAGCGAAGTAAAATTACATTTTTCGAAATTTGTACTTTAAAGGGCAGGCGGGACAAAAAGGGATAAAAATGGTACCAACTACAGTATTACACCTAGAATCGTGAAATTTGTTATGTAAATTCTTCTGACCACGTAGAAGCGCCGTAAAATTGGAGGAATAAAAAAGGTACCTAGAACACGGTTGACGCTACAACAACACCTAGAATCGTGAAATTTGTTATGTAAATTCTTCTGACCACGTAGAAGCGCAGTAAGATTGAAGGAATAAAAAAGGTACCTAGAACACGGTTGACGCTACAATAATGAAATTCGGTGTGTACATTCGCTTTATAGCGCAGATCGCTGATAAGAAAGAATTTTTCGAAATTTTTACTTTCAATTAATGGGATAAAATTTGTACCACGACTGTAGCTAGAATTGTGAAATTCGGTGTGTATATTCATCTGACCGTGTAGACGCGAAGCATCACATTATTTGTAAATGTATACTTTTAAGTAGAAATCGGTAGAAATCAATGTATCAAATAAGGTATATATTACTCTGACGTGCAATACAGAAGTATTGCATCAAAATGTGTACTTTAAAGGTGGAAGCGGATCAAAAGTGATAAAAATCGAACAAACCAAATTGGGGAAATTGGGATAAAGATGGTACTAATCAAAGTTTTTAGATGGAATATGAAAAGAATGAAATTTGGTGTGTACATTTCTCCGAGTAAGTAGATGCATAAAATAATATTTATAAATGTGTATGTGGTACTCACATAAAAAATGATACAAATAGTACCTACCAAAATATTGCAATGGAATAGAAGTATATAAGTTATATGTAAAGCATTTAATTTGACAAAGGGCGTATTTAAGCATACATACAAAGCATACAGACTTTATTGGTTTAAAGTGATTATAATAACATTTTTAAACCTAAAATGACAACTGATTTCGACTATCCGTATGGAAGTTTTATTATTTTTACGTTGACCAAAGGTGTGTGCAGCGAATGTGGCAAAGATTCCGATCATCCGTATAGAATTTATAAAATGTTTAATTTTACGTATGAAGTGGTAATTTGTGTGGCAAGTACAAAAAGGAACACTGCAAATTCATGGATATTTCGGACACTCAAAGTGATTATAAAAACTTTATCAAATATCAAAATACAACTGGTTCCGAATATTTTACTTGGAATATGGACTATATATGTCTGGGGGTACCATAACAGGTATATCAATGTCATCCATCTCCGAATTTAAACTAAGTCTGAGAAAAATAATACTTTTTTCACAGTTTGAATAAATTATTTAACTCCCTTCGAGAGTTATCCAGCAAGCCAGACAGGCATACGGACGTGAAAGGGATTTATTACATACTTAGGGTATTAAATCACTCTGAGTTACTCTTTTTTCTATCCCAAATGCATATATATCTACTCCGTAGAGTGAGGGTATAATTATCTCGGATTTTTTTAAGAAAATTGATGGCTCAATATAAATTATTTTTTGTTTAATTTGTACAAGGGACAAAGATTCGGTGTATAAATTCCTCTAGCTACGTTGGATCTGGAATCGAGAATTTGGTGGGAATACGTAGTTGGGAAACATCAAGCATGGTTTCAAATTTTGTGAGTATTTACAAGCGATTTACCTGAAATAAATATCCTTACACCACGTAAGAAGTAGCGGGTATTTGCTAGTAACTTATATATTTATTCATAGATTCGTTAGTATACCTCTTACTCTTACAAAATAAATATTATGTTATATAATTTTAAATTGTTTATCGTAACAGCGCCATTTTTTTGGAAACTTAAAAGCATGATTTTCTTAAGTTCTCTAGAGGGTTATAACTTCTACAATTTTCCAGAGACATTTTCAAAATAGCGATTATTTCTTCATGTTAGGTATTAAAATGCATAATTACTATTAATTTAACGAACAACCATTATAGTATAATTATAAACGTTGTCTTCATCATTTATGCGACAACAATTTTGTCGAAGAACTATATATAAATATTTCTGATGTATTTAAACTTTCTAACCACGACAACGGTATTACAACAGGAATCCAGTAACACTGTCTGTTGTTGTTAATCCCATATAATGGTAGCATACCAAATATACTAAAAATCCAAATAGATTTTTTTATATTGAAAAAATTGTCAATTTTGCAGTGGATATACCGGAGAGATCATTTGACCAAAATAATTAAGGAAGAGCTTTAAACGCATTTATATTATATCTTTTTCGTTAAAAATAATATTGTCGACATTGATGTTCATGGTCAACCTAAAAGTATAAATGGCATGAAAATGACCTTATATTGAGATCGCAGCGTTAAAAATGAAAATTCATTCTCGCCAAAAATATGAACAAATTATTCGTATTTTTCAATCAGTGTATAATTGTAATTTTGGCAACAATTTCAAACCTTGGCATGGATCCCAAGGTTTGCAGATCATATGAAAAAAACCTCTAAACGTGCGAAATTTCGTCAATGTATATAATACTAGCTGAACCCCCGCCCGCTTCGCCAGGCAAAAAAAAACAAACGGTAAAATTAAACTCTGCTTTCTTATTAATTGTTGTCCTGATCTGTAATATATGTACCAATTATAATCAAGGTTCTTCCCTGAGATAATAAAGAAATGGATATGTTCCATGGAGAACGTTAGTTTACGGCGAATAGTTGAAAAAATGTCAAAATCAAATTGATTTTTTGTTAAGTGTGATTCTCCTCCTTTCAATTACCTAAACAAAAAACTTCATTCGTAAGATGAAATTACATTACATTCAAAACACATAGAAAATCAATCAAATTGTTCACTAATCAAACAACACAAAAACTAAAAAATTAATATAATTTCCATTTTCTTGACTTAAGTTGGCTGTTGGCGAATGAATATTTTTCTTTTTATTACCTTTCTTTACTGTTGTGCTAAGAAAATCCACAGAAAACGTGTAATTTTACAAAATTCAAATCAAAAATGCGCCATCTTTCAAATCCCGTCCATTTTCATATTGTCTAAGCAGGTTACAACTACATAAACTCACACAACAATATGGGAATATCGTTGTAGAATATACTCAAAAAACTGGTGTTAATTTCGTATGGGAAGGGTCACGACCACTTTCCGCCCATCTCGGTGTCGAAATACTCTAGAACCGTTTTTCATTTCAGATGGGAAGGGTCACGTCCACTTTCCGCCCATCTTTGCACAACTATTTACACTGAATCAACTCACACAAAATTTCAGCACTCTAGGTCTATGACACCTACTGACCATATTCGATGTTTTAACTTCGTATGTGAGGTACCACGCCCACTTTCCCAATACCGGCCATTTTTGGCACAACTACGCAGGTTTATGCTAGATGCACTCACACAAAAGATAAGTATTGTAGCTGTTATTGAACTGAATATAATCGATAATAGGTTTTAACTTCGTATGGAAGGTACCACGCCCTTTTTTCCAATATCGCCCGTTTTTTGGGCACAGTTACGCTCATTGATGCTAGATGCACTTACATAAAATTTCAGTTTTCTATCTGCCATAGAACGGCATATATTCGAAAATGGGTTTTAACTTCGTATGTGAGGTGCCACGCCCACATTTCCATTACCGCCCATTTTTGTCATAACTACGCACATTGATGCTAGATGCACTTACACAAAATTTGAGCACTATACGTGTCATAGAACTGACACTATTCGATAATATGTTTTAACTTCGTATGGGAGGTGGTACGCCCACTATTCCAATACCGCCCATTTTTGGCAGAACTACGCACATTGATGCTAGATGCACTTACACAAAATTACAGCACTCTAGGTGTCATAGAACTGACAATATTCAAAAATAGGTTTTAACTTCGTATGGGAGGTGCCACGCCCACTTTTCTAATACCGCCCATTTTTGGCACAACTATGCACATTGATGGTAGATGCACTTACACAAAATTTCAGCACTCTAGGTGTCATAGAACTGACAATATTCAATAATAGGTTTTAACTTCGTATGGGAGGTGCCACGCCCACATTTCCAATACCGCCCATTTTTGGCACAACTATGCGAATTGATGCTAGATGCACTTACACAAAATTTCAGCACTCTAGGTGTCATAGAACTGACAATATTCAATAATAACTTCGTATGGGAGGTGCCATGCCCACTTTTCCAATACCGCCCATTTTTGGCACAACTATGCGAATTGATGCTAGATGCACCTACACAAAATTTCAGCACTCTAGGTGTCATAGAACTGACTATATTCAATAATAGGTTTAAACTTCGTATGAGAGGTGCCACGCCCACTTTTCCAATACCGCCCATTTTTGGCACAACTATGCGAATTGATGCTAGATGCACTTACACAAAATTTCAGCACTCTAGGTGTCATAGAACTGACAATATTCAATAATAGGTTTTAACTTCGTATGGGAGGTGCCACGCCCACTTTTCCAATACCGCCCATTTTTGGCACAACTATGCACATTGATGCTAGATGCACTTACACAAAATTTCAGCACTCTAGGTGTCATAGAACTGACAATATTCAATAATAGGTTTTAACTTCGTATGGGAGGTGCCACGCCCACTTTTCCAATACCGCCCGTTTTTGGCACAACTATGCACATTGATGCTAGATGCACTTACACAAAATTACAGCACTCTAGGTGTCATAGAACTGACTATATTCAATAATAGGTTTAAACTTCGTATGAGAGGTGCCACGCCCACTTTTCCAATACCGCCCATTTTTGGCACAACTATGCGAATTGATGCTAGATGCACTTACACAAAATTTCAGCACTCTAGGTGTCATAGAACTGACAATATTCAATAATAGGTTTTAACTTCGTATGGGAGGTGCCACGCCCACTTTTCCAATACCGCCCATTTTTGGCACAACTATGCACATTGATGCTAGATGCACTTACACAAAATTTCAGCACTCTAGGTGTCATAGAACTGACAATATTCAATAATAGGTTTTAACTTCGTATGGGAGGTGCCACGCCCACTTTTCCAATACCGCCCGTTTTTGGCACAACTATGCACATTGATGCTAGATGCACTTACACAAAATTACAGCACTCTAGGTGTCATAGAACTGACTATATTCAATAATAGGTTTAAACTTCGTATGAGAGGTGCCACGCCCACTTTTCCAATACCGCCCATTTTTGGCACAACTATGCGAATTGATGCTAGATGCACTTACACAAAATTTCAGCACTCTAGGTGTCATAGAACTGACAATATTCAATAATAGGTTTTAACTTCGTATGGGAGGTGCCACGCCCACTTTTCCAATACCGCCCATTTTTGGCACAACTATGCACATTGATGCTAGATGCACTTACACAAAATTTCAGCACTCTAGGTGTCATAGAACTGACAATATTCAATAATAGGTTTTAACTTCGTATGGGAGGTGCCACGCCCACTTTTCCAATACCGCCCATTTTTGACACAACTGTGCAGACTAATAATTAGTGAACCTTCACAAAAATTCAAGACTCTAGGTATTCCGAATATGCTAATTTATAAAAAAACGAATAAATCCCCAATTTGTGTGGGAGGTGCCACGCCCACTGAAAATATCAAAAATTTATATAGCCTATTTTCACCACCGGTTCAGCATGAACATACTGTGAAAATTTCAAGAAGATCGGTTCAGTAGTTTAGGCTGCTATAAGGAACAAACAAACAAACAAACAAACCAACAAACAAACATACAAACACAGATTCATTTTTATATATATAGATTTCCATGCAAAAGTTACAAAATTAATTCCACAAAAAATCTGGATCCACAGAGATGTACTTAATATAAGTGTTTCATAAAGTAAGATGAAACACGTTCACAATTGAAATGAGTTGAGTATAATTCTGTTTATTTCCACAATCAAAAACATTTCTCTTCGTAAGATGAAAAACGTTAATTCGATAACATTCGAATGTATTAAATAAATTTTAAATGTTTGATTTTGCCGTTTGTAAATAAATTTGCATTCTATAAAATATAGATACAAAATGGTCCTGAGCCAGGAGAATGCTCAAGCTCAAATTTAAATATTGATTACAGACCAAAATAAAAAAAAAACTAAAATAAATTTTAAAATTTCTGCGAATTTTTAATGTAATACATTCGAATTTCAGCTATTCGATCAAGTAATTTCTTCTTACTATGGAAATCTTAGATTTGGTCATGGGAAGGAGGAGAACCACACTCAAGCAGACTCACCCTAATTCACTTATATATAGGTATGAATGAAGAGCATGTTGTAAATCAAAAAAATAAGCATTAACCTCAAAGAAGAGCCTTAATTGTGTTCATACATACACACATTAGAGTGGGTCACGAACTGCGTGCAATTTCAATGATTCACGATGACCGCAATCTAACGATTTTAACGTAAGCTGTTAATTAGTCGACGAAACCTTAAAAAACGTGACTTATAAGCGATTTGCTTTCATTTGGACTATAAAATAAATTAACTCATCATAAAAGTCAACTGAATTCGGATGGATTTTGAAACAGTACCAACGTGCGTATGAGTAACACGATGAAATTTTAATTGCTCATACGTATAGGGTCCCCAACGCATTCGTTTCCATTTCAAATCATTTTCGTTTAGAAATTGACATGGATCTACATCCGGAATCAAATAATTCTGCAGTTCTAATTCTATTGGTACATACATATTTTGCATTTGCATTTTTTTTATATAACTTTACAAACTGGACTAATAATGATAAGTTCATGGTGAGAGAAGTCTGTACAATATTATTATTGTACTGGCTAGTAGTTTTACATTTTCAGCAGTTTCTGATTCTAATTAGCGACCCAATTGAATGTACATTGTATGTAGTGTTTGTTTATTCCTTTGTCGGCAAATGCTATTTTAATAAAATCTTGCTCAGCAAGAATTTGGTGGCTTTTGTGTATTTGTTTGATAATATTATATATGAGTTTTCGGCTATTCCATATAATATGCATTCTGAGAATAATATTTTTACTTTGATGTGCAAAAATCTGTCAACAAACTACTTTCTTGGAATAATATCATACTCAGACATGATATTACATGAATACCAGAATTTTTAATATTAAAAAATAACTACGAATATAAAATTCAATTGCATTGCTATTTCAATATGCCATTACTTTGACAATTGTTTGCATATAACAACACAATAAAATATTTGATATGTAGAGGGAAAAACAACATTTTGTTAAACAACTTGCGGGCTGTAGAATATTGTTGAAATATCGAAATCAAAGAATGTGGTCTTATTTTAAAAGCTAGTGTGCGTGCTTTTCGCTGAGTGACTTTTTTTGATCAAAAATTTTTATGAAGACATAGGTCAAATTTCATAATGCGTCGAATTGAATAGTTATAAGCTTCAAGAGTGTTAGTAAGTCAAATCAAGTGAAATCAAGTGAAATTTTAGCAAAGTATGAACAGACGTGGTATATATAATTATAAATTATTATAATTTATTAATATTTTTTTAAATAAAATATTTTGTGTTTTCTTTAATTTTTGGTAAGTAAATATTACTTTTGCGAATAAAATTAAAAATGTTTTTTGATCGATTTTTTCAATTTTGAGAAGTCTGAAAGTGGTCTAATCCTCTGAAAGTATAGGTACTTACAGGTACAAACGTTGTTGACATTTTATAAAAGTTCAATTTATAGTAATAGGATAGTCTAAGAAAAAACTGTTGTGGTTCGGTGGAAAAATATTTTTCAATTGGCTCAAACATAAACCATTGCTTATCTTACAATTTATAAATTATGACTTAGACCACTAACGTTCTAACTGGCACATATATAATGGGTGATTTTTTAGCTATTATCTTTTTGGCAACACTGGTTTAAACAGCTGACGCATGTTTCGTGTTTTGTTTCACTGTCAAACATCTTCAGTTTGGTCTATAATTTAACCATGAATCGTCCTACAAACGAACAGCGCTTGTAAATTATTGAATTTTATTATCAAAATGTGTGCTCTGTTAAGAAAGTTCATCGCGCGCTTCCATTTTATGGTCAGTTTAATCGACCCACTGAAGCGGCTATTCGGCCTATTGTGACTAAATTTCGCACCAAATTTACATTATTGGACATTAAACCACCAACACGCTTACGTAAAGTGCGAACGGAAGAAAATGTCGCAGCTGTATCCGCCAGTGTTAATGATGACCATCAATTATCGATTCGTCGCCGTTCGCAGCAATTAGACCTCCGATACTCAAAAACGTGGAAATGCCAAAATTGGACTAAGCGGATGGACCATTTGAGGCGCAGTCAAGGTCAACATTTGCTTGAAATAATCTTCAAACATTAAATGATGTGGACCGTACTATCGATTCAAATAAAGATTTCATGCATTTTTCTGAATTTTATGTTGTTTTTTTAACTTTCCTATAGCTTTTAAAAAATCACCCTTTAGTAGGATGGGTCACGAAAATAAAGTGCAGCGGTCACACCACAGAAATGAAGATTGGATTGTTTAATGATGACCTACATGATATTTCGTTACTGGGTCAAGCCATCTGTAAGCTAAACGCTCCTGAAAACACCTCTAAAAATCATGTTTTTCCGGTGTAATTTTTATGTTGGATTTTTGTCCAAAATTTTTTCTCCATTAATATACCCTTGGAAGCACTGTAAATAATTTTTTATTATTGTCTTATAATAACTAATTGGTCGTATTATTGGACGTTTATATTTATTTTTTGTGTTCTTCAAGGTGACAGCTAAAAACGCATATACCTTGGAGGCATTTTTTAAGAGGTGTTATGAAAAAAATAGAAGAAATCAAGACCTTTGGAATGATGCCTAAATGATGAATATCGGACGAAAAATGACATCACTGAATCCGTGTTTGTAAAATTATTTAATACAGGAGATGGATTTTCAGAGCTAAAATGTGCAAACTCTTTTTTCAAAAATGAGCGCTACAGCGTCAATTTCCTTCTAACTTTCATCATATAGACATCATTCGAAAGGTATTGCCTGCCGCTATTTATTTTTTATAAAACAATAACTACAAATATGACAATTTTTTCAATTGCCAATGGGAAAAAAATATCTATAAATAAATAATACGACCAAAATTTACATTTAAAATTCTTTCAAAAGTTTATTATTTCAGAAAAAAATGACAAAAATGCAACACAAAAAAATTGTACGGTAAAAACAAGATTTTTAGGTGTATGTTCAGGAGCGTTTAGCTCACAGACGGCATAATCTAGGGACGAAATATTTAGCAAATCATCATTAAGCAATCCAAACTTTATTTTAGTGGAGTGACCATTGTATTTCTGGTTTTATTGGAAAGGTTGAACTTTGCCATTTAATAATGGAACACAATATCATTCATATGACTACCGCGATTGGCATGGCAGTTTCTCATCCGATCAACTCAATTTTTTAGTACATGGCCCAATGATGCCGCCAGCCCAAAATCCATGCCAAACAGTGACTCGTTTGGTTGCATTGTCTTCTCATACTCACGTGTGGGTTCTTTGAATCCCATATGCGCAAATTTTGCTTATTGACATAGCCACTGGGACGAAAATTAGCATCATCTGAAAACACGATTTTCTTTACTTCCCGCCAAACAAACGGAAACGTATCGGATGGTCATCAGGCTTTAGTTGTTTTACCAATTGACCTTTGTAAGCCTTCATATCGAGGTCTTTATGAAAAATTCTTCTTAAAGAAGTGCGAGAAATGTTCAGTTCCTGAGATCGATGATGAGTTCATGTTGATGGACGTTCTTAGACATTCTCAGCCACAGCAGCAATGTTTTCGATTGAACGCACTAGACGATCGGTACTTCAAATTTTAAATGTCCACCCCATAGGATAGAATTACAAACAACCAAACGGCTGTAGATGAAAATGCGCCCACCATCCCCAAATATTTAGGGTATTTACGCTTTTATATATACTTAGTGAACTGATTTGGGGTATGATTGCCTTAAAAGCGTTGTTTAAAGAAATTAAAATTTTATATTTATTTATAATTTTTTCTTTTAATATTTCTATTTGTTTAGGTTTGGCCTCGAGTTTACATTTGTAATATACAAACATACGTTATTATCTATTTTATAAGAATATATTTGCAATTTCTGCATTCCGAAATAAAGCAACCGACATCATTTAAAACAAATTGATATCATATCCATGATTTCTGAAATAAATTTTAGAAAACAATCATGGTCATATTAAATATATTCGTTGCCTAGTGGCTTTGTTTAAGCTAAATTAAGTACTTTCTGGAAAGTCATTACGCTTCGACATAACTAACAAGAATTGCATTTTTCCCAGTTGTTGTGCTAATTGCAAAAATATTAAAATTACCAGTTAAATTTGCAACTAGTTTCTTCCCCCAAAAATTTCACTCCTCAACTCCCACGTGCTCTCAGCAATTCCACAATAGTTGTTTTTCATTAAAACCACAAATAAAATTTTACAGCTGGTTGTTGTTATTATTACGGCGCCTGATGTTAGTGTGATGGTTTCCATCACCACTACCCAAGGAAACAAAAAAAGTGCGGAGCCGTAAAGTTATTTAGACACTCACTCACATAACTCCCAAAGAGAGTGTGAATATAGTACTTGCTAACACCACTCCATGAAAATGATAACAACCAACAACTATCACAGTGGCAATGAGAGCTAATGCTGTTGCCACCAAGAGCACGAGTAGTTACAATGAGTTGAGTACATATTTTGTTGTACGTTATGAAGTACACGTTGTCTTTCGTATGCAGTGGATAGATGGAGTCTCGTTCAAACCCAACACAACCCCTGATGGGGTGGATGACTATTTTTACATTAGTCGCTGTTGACTTTGCTGTTCTAGTTTCTCTCATACTTGTGTCTGTGTGTGTGTTGGCATATATGAGCTACCGAGAGCAGTATATTAGTTGCACCACATTTATAACATTATCAACATAATAAAAACCATATTATTTTACGCCATATTCTTAACTATAATGTGGTTTTAGTTGTTGTTAGTGTTTGTGTTGTTCTCATACACATACGTTACACATGCCCTACTGCGAGCTTCCCCCTCCATGATGCATGGTGTAGAGTCTGCAGAAACAACAACAGCTAGCAGCAGGCAGCATCAGGAACAACATGATGTTGTTTACATGCTGTTATACGACTACACAGACACAATCCGACAGTCGGGCGGATACTATGCTACTGCTACTGTATTCATGTTTGTATGCGTTTGAATACGGGATAGTTCGTTGTCTGCTCGGATGTGTTTTAAGTAAAGAGTGATTTTTTTGAGGTTAGGATTTTCATGCATTAGTATTTGACAGATCACGTGGGATTTCAGACATGGTGTCAAAGAGAAAGATGCTCAGTATGCTTTGACATTTCATCATGAATAGACTTACTAACGAGCAACGCTTGCAAATCATTGAATTTTATTACCAAAATCAGTGTTCGGTTCGAAATTTTTTATCGACAAATTTTGTTCAGCGATGAGGCTCATTTCTGGTTGAATGGCTACGTAAATAAACAAAATTGCCGCATTTGGAGTGAAGAGCAACCAGAAGCCATTCAAGAACTGCCCATGCATCCCGAAAAATGCACTGTTTGGTGTGGTTTGTACGCTGGTGGAATCATTGGACCGTATTTTTTCAAAGATGCTGTTGGACGCAACGTTACGGTGAATGGCGATCGCTATCGTTCGATGCTAACAAACTTTTTGTTGCCAAAAATGGAAGAACTGAACTTGGTTGACATGTGGTTTCAACAAGATGGCGCTACATGCCACACAGCTCGCGATTCTATGGCCATTTTGAGGGAAAACTTCGGAGAACAATTCATCTCAAGAAATGGACCGGTAAGTTGGCCACCAAGATCATGCGATTTGACGCCTTTAGACTATTTTTTGTGGGGCTACGTCAAGTCTAAAGTCTACAGAAATAAGCCAATAAGCCAGCAACTATTCCAGCTTTGGAAGACAACATTTCCGAAGAAATTCGGGCTATTCCGGCCGAAATGCTCGAAAAAGTTGCCCAAAATTGGACTTTCCGAATGGACCACCTAAGACGCAGCCGCGGTCAACATTTAAATGAAATTATCTTCAAAAAGTAAATGTCATGGACCAATCTAACGTTTCAAATAAAGAACCGATGAGATTTTGCAAATTTTATGCGTTTTTAAAAAAAAAAAATTATCAAGATCTTAAAAAATCACCCTTTATAATGTTTGGTTAACTTTAATGATCTTGGATAGAGAAAAAACTATTATGACCAGCATGGACTGAGGGCATGGATATACCAGGGTGATGGAAGAGGGTGCAGGAAGAGTTATGGAAATGGAAAATCAGCAAATAATGGCATGAAAATATCAGTTTGTCAGAATACAGAGCAGTTGTCCGATGATGGGCAAATACATTTGCTTATGAGTGTGCATGTCCGTGCATACATGTACACTAGGATGGGCCACGTAAATAAATTGCAGCGGTCACCCCCAAAAATGAAGATTGGATTGTTTAATTATGATTTGCAAAATATTTCGATCCTGCCTGTGAGCTAAACGCTCCTGAAAACACCTCTAAAAATCACGTTTTCCCCTGTACATTTTTTTGTGTTGCATTTTTGTCGAAAACTCTTTTCTGAATTTGTAAACGCTTAGAAGCACTTTAAATATAAATGTTAATTCATGTCTGATAATCACTCCTTGTTCGTATTCTTAGACGTTTAGTTTGATTTTTAACGTTTTTTCAAAATGCCAACTAAAAACACATATTTCTTGAGAACATTTTATAAAAGATGTTATAAAAAATAAATAGAAGGAATCAATACCTTTCAAACAGAGATAGAGGCCGACCGATTTTAAGCCGACTAGCCACCGCCGCAACTTTCTGCACGAGCCGCGCCGCCGTCGGTTTCATCGGCTCACATCGACTTCAACTACGCCGCCCATTTCATCGGCTCATATCGACTTCAACCACGCCGCCGAGATTTGACGGAGTTGTAACTCCGTCTAATCGTACTACCAAAATACAAAAGAAAATACAACTGTCGACTTAGACAACCTACTACTGTGAAATATATAGATCTTTCTCTGACTTTGGCATCTCACTATATGATGAAGTCTATAGAAAGTTGAATGATAGAAAGGAATATCCCAAAAAATAAATGTTTGGGATAATAATATGAAATTATGTTAACATTTGCTAATATTAACGAATATTGAATTACTCGCAAAAATAAAAGATAACGTAGTAAAAACCAATACAAATTGTTCCTTCTATTTTCCCAAAAATTGTCAAATAAATAGGGGTGATCGAATGATAGAACGAGCCGGCAAATGAACAGAAAGCCGCCGCCGCCGAACCATTTTGGTTAGCGCCGACGCAGCCGATAATTATGGTTCGGCTTGTAACTCTGCTTTCGAATGATGCCTCAGTGATGAATATCGGACCAAAAGTGACATCACTGGCTTCTTGTTTGTAAAATAATTAAATACATGAGATGGATATGCAGAGCCAAA
Organism: Polietes domitor; assembly: GCA_947397865.1. NCBI lineage: Eukaryota > Metazoa > Arthropoda > Insecta > Diptera > Muscidae > Polietes > Polietes domitor. The sequence goes on from OX377620.1 coordinate 49,230,699, forward strand.
AATTTCAAACTCTTTTTATTTTATTTTTCCTAAAATACAACCAACAAATACGGAAAAGTTTTCAGAACACAAAAAACTACTATAACGTCCAAAAATTCGACCAATAAGTTACTGTAAGACAAGAATCAAAAGTTTTATTTAAAGTGCTTCCAAGGGTCTATTAATTCAGAAAAAAAGGGCAAAAATGCAACGTAGAAAATTACTCTGGAACGAAATATTTTGCAAATCATCGTTAATCAATCCAAACTTTATTTTCGTGAGGTGACTGGAAATTGTTTTTCCATTTCTATGGCCCGCGACCCAGCCTAATGTACACTTTATGATTGTAAGTATGAATGTATGGTCAGTATCGACCCACATATAGATGGGTAACAATCCCAATCTATCGGGAGAGAAAATTTAAAATTGTTAAATTTTGATATATCCCTAATTTTAAAGTAGCTAGAAGAATGATCTGAAAAATATAAAAACAAATTTCTATATGACCAGGAAGCCGGATAAATATTATAAAGAGTGATTTTTTTGAGGTTAGGATTTTCATGCATTAGTATTTGACAGATCACGTGGGATTTCAGACATGGTGTCAAAGAGAAAGATGCTCAGTATGCTTTGACATTTCATCATGAATAGACTTACTAACGAGCAACGCTTGCAAATCATTGAATTTTATTACCAAAATCAGTGTTCGGTTCGAATACATGCCACACAGCTCGCGATTTTATGGCCATTTTGAGGGAAAACTTCGGACAATTCATCTCAAGAAATGGACCGGTAAGTTGGCCACCAAGATCATGCGATTTGACGCCTTTAGACTATTTTTTGTGGGGCTACGTCAAGTCTAAAGTCTACAGAAATAAGCCAGCAACTATTCCAGCTTTGGAAGACAACATTTCCGAAGAAATTCGGGCTATTCCGGCCGAAATGCTCGAAAAAGTTGCTCAAAATTGGACTTTCCGAATGGACCACCTAAGACGCAGCCGCGGTCAACATTTAAATGAAATTATCTTCAAAAAGTAAATGTCATGGACCAATCTAACGTTTCAAATAAAGAACCGATGAGATTTTGCAAATTTTATGCGTTTTTTTTTAAAAAAAGTTATCAAGCTCTTAAAAAATCACCCTTTATATAGACTAAAAATATTAGCGTTTGTAAGGTGTGGTTAAATTGTAAGGGCCGATGTTGAATATGAACCACTGCTAAATGTCAAGTTTTTTTCTGCATTTCATTTGACATTTTCTCAATTTCGTAAAAGTTATTCAGGGTTATTATAAAAATTGACGTACAAATCAAAATGCATATGTGCACTTCGTGATTTCTTCGGTCAATTTTATCGTCCAAATGTGCGTACAATCGGAAAAAACGTGCAAAAATTTGAGCAAACCGGGTCTGTAAGAGATGTGTGCAGGCTCGTACAGCTCGTACTTATCGCGGTGGCTTTGTCAATAAGCAAAATTGCCGTATGTGGGATTCAGAGAACCCACTCAGTGACTATTGAGAAGCCAACGAGTCACTATTTGGTGTGGATTTTGGTCTGGCGACATCATTAGGCTATTTTTCTTCGAAAATGATCAAGGTGAGGTCAAGGGTGAGCGTTACCGTGCAATGCTCATTTTTGCAAAAAAAGTGATAATTTTCTCGGGTACATATCTTGCAAAACGCTTGGAAAACGTCATCTGCAAGCTCAAAATCGGAATACTTTAAAAAAATTAGATTTTTAAATGTTCTGGTCCATAGGTAGCAAACCGTTCAATATTCAAGGAAACTATCTACTACAAAAATGTACCTAGGACTTCAATAAACAAATGTCTAGGACATATGAATTTTCTACACCGTGAAAACAGCCGCATTTTTTTAATTTAATTTGTTTTTTCCTTACTTCAATATTGAGATGATATGACAAGAGCAACAATTTTACCTCAGAGAGCAAATCAAAATTCTAAACGGTTTGCAAGATATGAGCCGAAGAAAATAATCACTTTTTTAATCACATGACACCGATGCTCCAAATCTTTGAGGTCCATTAAAAAGTGCCTGACTTTGGACAAAACTGGGAGACACGTGTCTTTTTTGTTGTCTTTTATCACATTGTGGCGTCCGCATACGGTTATATAGGGTCCGCCATCTAACGTTTTTTTTTTCAACTATTCAACCGTCCATTATTAACCGGAAGGATTGTACTTTCAAATAAAAAAATAAATTTGAGAAAATATTCAGTAGTTTTTTATAGCATTTCAAAAAAAAAAAGTTATTTGGCGGACCCTATATTCTTTCGTGCTGCACTGTGTTATTAAATGACAAAGTTCAACCTTTCAATAAAACCAGAATTTTTAAAATAAGCAGTACTTTTTATAGCCGATTCTATTTTTTTTTATTTTTAATAAATATATATATATTAATATATATAATTACATAATATATATAAATACATATATGTGTGAAAATAAGTATTTTAAGTCACTATATCTATCCGTCAATCTATTTGTCTCTCCGCTGGCTCGATTATCTTCTGATCCATCTGTCCACCCGATTATAGGTAGATGTCTTTCTGCCCGTCTGACCGTATTACAATATTTCTACTATTGTCTTCCCATCACTCAGTTCAACCATCTTTATCAAGTATTGATGATGACACACATCCTAAAGCCAACACTACCGGACCTCAAGCCTTTCTATCCTCTTTTTATTTATAGTTATGATGCCTTTAGTACGGCTGTGTTTGTGTGTTATTGCTGTCAAAATGATTATTCGTCCATGTGTGCGTGAATGAGTTTTCTCTATTTTTTATATGTATCTGTTGTTATTACTGAAAGTATAATAAAATAAATTGTAATCAAACCCAAGGCTATATCTACGGGGGTGGTGTCTGTCAGTGGTCGTACGCATGCATGTTTGCGGGAAAAAAACATCAAATATAATTTTTGTATTTTGTATGTTCGATCCCACAAAATATTCGCTTATTCCGTTGCAGTTGAAAACCACCCACCTTTCGTTTTTGTATGAAATCACAATAAAATGTTATTCAATTTTATTTTTGAGAAGAAGAAATGGTTTCTATTATTGCACTCAATTCACATGGAGCACCACACAGCGGGTGTCGATTGTGTGAACATGCGAAATAATTATTTATGAAATACTAATTTGTTTTTATGTATGTTATTGAAAAAAATATTTGTGTAGCGCAGGTAAACGAAGGGATGTGGAAGATACATCCACCTTTTAGTTGTCCATAGTTGTCCAGTATGTATTTCAGTTTAATCTAGGATAGGGTCATCTATTATTCATGGTGGAAAGATATTCATTTTAAACTAATGCGCGTTTAGAAGGACTTAAAAAGTCGCACTTCACTTATCAATAAAAAATACCAAATTTTTTTTACTATTCGATATTTTACTTCCATAGTTTTGTTGTAACATTTTACTCAGGGCAGACGATCGTGACTTTCGGGTTTATATCAAAGTTCAATGCAGTTCTCATTCAATTGAGTTTGCGATACGCATATACAGTAGGCTGGATCACGGTCCATACAAATGGAAAACCAATTTCCCGCAACCCTCCGAAAATAAAGTTTGGATTGTTTAATGAATGGTTTGCAAAATATTTCGTTCCTAGATCAGGCAGGAGCTAAACGCTCCTGTAAACACCTCTGAAAAGCATGTTTCTTTTATGTTGGATTTTTGTCCAAATATTTCTTATGCATTTTTATGGCACTTTAAATAAAGGGTGATTTTTTAGCTATTATCTTTTTGGCAACACTGGTTTAAACAGTTGACGCACATTTCGTGTTTTGTTTCACTGTCAAACATCTTCAGTTTCGTCTATAATTTAACCATGAACCGTCTTACAAACGAACAACGCTTGCAAATTAATTTCTGTTAAGAAAGTTCATCGCGCGCTTCCATTTTATGGTCAGTTTAATCGACCCACTGAAGCGGCTATTCGGGCTATTGTGACTAAATTTTGCACCAAATTTACATTGTTGGACATTAAACCACCAACACGCTTACGTAGAGTGCGAACTGAAGAAAATATCGCAGCTGTATCGGCCAGTGTTAATGATGACCATCAATTATCGATTCGTCGCCGTTCGCAGCAATTGGGCCTCTGTTACTCAAAAACGTGAAAATGCCAAAATTGGACTAAGCGGATGGACTATTTGAGGCGCAGTCAAGGTCAACATTTGCATGAAATAATCTTCAAACATTAAATTATATGGACCGTACTATCGATTCAAATAAATATTTCATGCATTTTTCTGAATTTCATGCTTTTTTTTTAAATTTCTGAATCTTTTAAAAAATCACCCTTTATATATTCAAAATACGCAAATTTGTGCAGTTTGACAAAAAAAAATATCAAATCACTTATTTTGCTGTAACACTTTTGTCATAAATAAAGTAAATACCTGTAATAGAAAACTCCATTCTCAGATTTAATTTTGATTTACCATACTGGTCCAGAAAAACATCAAAAAAACAATCATAGGTTTTTTGTCTTAAAGTTCCATCTATCGATAATGGTATCTTAATTATAATTTATACTTAGTTTTGGAAGAATAAGATTATAAAAATAAATATGTTCTTTTTAAACTATTTTTGATGTTAATTTTCAATTCTAGCGAAGAAAACAATGCCGATTTGTAAAAGAAAAATAATTTCAAAAAATCATGCTTCTGAATTTTTGTTTAATCGAAATCGTTTTTGTTAATTCGAAAAAATGGCGCATTTAGCAATAATTTGAACCGGAATATTGTCCTTGTCCAATACCCAATATTTTATAGAATGAAAATTTATTTACAAATGACAAAATCTAATTTAAAAATTAAAAGTAAAAATAACCATAAATAGATTTTTTTGAATTGTCTTCAAGTTTAAGATAGACCTTGATCAAAATGATTGTAAACCAATAGCATCACACATAATAAAATGAACACCCTCAACCAAATATCGATTTATAGTTTTAATTGGCAATCGAATGCGAATTTTTGATTCTGCGTAAATTCTTATGGCAAAATATAGCAACTAAACGCACATTTCAATTCCCCTTTCGCATACGATAATCCTTAAAAACAAATAAAGAAAGCGGAGGGTGGGAACATAAAAATAATTTTCAAATTTCCTTTCATAAAATTGCATTTAAAATTCGCGCAATGTATGTAGTTGTTAGAAACATTTTACAAGGCAGTGGCTGCTGTTGTTTGTTGTTGCCAGCGACGACGACGTTGATGTCGATGGCGCTGGTGATGCTGATGGTGATTGCGTGTAAAAGCGATTTTGAAAATGTGCGTGCCATGATTGCGTTACCAAGCGATTTCGAACAGCAAATTTATAAGAAAAACGAACAGCGAATAGCGCCATAAACGGTTTACCATTACATTCTCTCCAATCCAGTCTGCCTTTCGCTCACTCTCTTTCACTCCCTCTTCGTCCATGACATTGTTCGAGGAAATAACAGTTAAAAAAGCAGGACGACGGAAATGAAACCATAAGATTTTAAAGTTTATAGAGAGACGCCAAATAACCCAGAAAAAAAATCTGATATATTTACTCATATGCAGGAGTTTCAAAATACATATGGGTGATTCCGTCGAACAAGTTCAGTGAGTGGTAATAATCAACCAAAGTGTTTTGGAGCCTAAGAGGACATAAAATTGAAATTAATAGTAAGGTTTGTTAAAAAATCTTTTTGGAATTCGAAGATATTTTCAACGAGAAAATAGCCAAAGAAATCTTCTCAACAAACACAGAGTAACTTGGATGCTCTCTCATGAAGTTCGATGTGAACTACACAGATGTGTATTAGGGGTGGGATAGTGCACGACTTTTCGATTTTGATATGCTTGCCAATGCCGCCGCAAATCGTCTTGTCAACGACGCTGCCGAAAGAGCCGTTGCATTAATATATGACTATAATAATGTGTTGTGCCGTGACATTTGGTACATTTGACCTCTCTAGAGCGGAGGGAGAAAATTTTATACAAATTTTAATTTTGCATTTAAGCTTTATAAGAATTTTATCAACTTTTCCCTGATATGTTTGGGGAAAATGCCGAAGAGGGAAAATTAATGGGGTGCAGTCTTACACTTCTCCCCTCTAGGGCCTACTGCGAGGCAGGTTTGGGCCTTTCTTTCATAGACAAATATAAAAACAATTAAGTAAGCTTCAGTCGGCTAAACCGACTTATATATACCCTCACTCTCAGAGAACAAATATACGGAATACAATTTTAGGAGGTTACTGTCACATGATCCCAGCTTCCACATTTATAAAACAGTTGTAAAAACATGATCAAATATCAAGTCATAGTCATATTACCGGCACCAGTATGGAAGTTATGAAGGATTTAATATTACCGAGGATAGACACAATTGTGTGAGAGGTACAATAAGGGGCGTGGCTAAAGCGTAAATATTTTTCAGATTTGAAGTGATTATAAAAACGTTCTTAAATACCAAATTACAAATGATTTTGACTACCTGTATGGATGTTATATCGGTTATATGTAACCAAAGTTTATGCCACTTTGTGTGGGAGGTACCAGAAGTGGTGTGGCAATTTCGCCCATATTCCATGCGAATGTAACCTCTATAAAAGCATTACCAAATATCAAATTTCACGGTATTCCGATCATCTGTATAGAAGTTATAGGAGCTTTAATTTTACGTAGTTTATGGTGATTTGTGTGGGAGGTACTGTTTGGGGCGTGGCAAAACCCGTCATATTTAGTGCACTTAAAGCGATTATAAAGCCATTATCAAATGGCAGTATATAGTTAGTTATATGGGGTTTAATTTATCATTGGCATATGGGCTATTTGTGTGGGAGGTACCAGAAGGGGCGAACTTAATCTAAGTTTGGGATAAATATTACGATGTGCAAAGTTTGAATAGATTCCTGAACTCCTTTCGAGAGTTATCCTGTACACCAGCTAGCCCGACAGAAGGACATGGCTCAAACTCCTTAAAAAGATGTGAAACTGATTTGGTCCAAACAGACTTAGGGTCTTAAGTTACTCCTTCAATGCGTTAGATTTTTATGATATGTACCCTCCTACTCTGTAGAGTGAGGGTATAAATAGGCAAATGTTCGGGGGCCACCTTAAGGGTTGCAGACGGAGATTAGGTGTGTTCTGAGAAAATATTGGGGCTGAACAAATATTGGTGGCATTTGATACAACTAGGGGCCTCCTTGGACCAGATAGAGTGGTGGGATCAAATTATATAGATAGTATGTAGTTTTTGTATGGGAGCCCCATTATGGAGTGAAGATAGGGCACAGAAATGTTTGGGGAAAATGTTAGGGTCTTACATGTCTTCCCTCTAGGGGTAACTAGGGGGCAGTATTGAGCCTTTCCTTCATTAAAAAAATTATAAAAAATGTATGCACACCATCTTAAGGGTAAAAGATAGAGGGTAGGTACGTTCTGAGAAAAAATTGAGGCTGAAAAAATATTTGGGGTCGGTCATAAATGTGACTCCACTAGGGGTCTCCTTGGGGCAGTTAGAGTGGTGGGAGCAAATTTGATAAAAAATATTTTTTGTATGGGAACCCCATTAAGGATTGTGGATAGGGGGTACGTTTGTTCGAAAAAATGTTGGCGTGGGAAAATTAATGGAGGTCGGTCTTACATTTAACCCAGCTAGGGGCGACTACGGGGCAGTATTAACCCTTTCCTTCATAACAAAATTAAAAAAAATTATGGGCCCACCTTAAGGGTTGCAGTTGGAGGATAGGTGTATTCTGAGAAAATATTGGGGCTGAAAAAATATTGGGGGTTGGGCCATACATTTAACTCCACTAGGGGTCTCCTTGGGACAGTTACGAGTGGTGGGAGCACATTTTATAAAAATTAGTTTTTGTATGGGAGCCCCATTAAGTAGTGGGGGTAGGGGGTAAGTTTGTTCGGGAAAAATGTTGGGATGGGAAAACTAATGGAGGTCGGTCTTATATTTAACCCAGCTAGGGTCGAATACCTGGCAGTTTTGGGCCTTACTGACATAACAAAAATTATCAAAAGTAAAAATGCATATGGGGACCACTCTAATGGTTGACCATAGGAGGTAAGTATGTTCAGAGAAAATATGGGGGTTGAGAAAATATTGGGGGTCGGTCATACATTTAACTTCACTAGCGGCCTCCTCGGGCCAGTAAAAGCGGTGGAAACAAATGTTATAAAAAAATATTTTTTGTATAGGAGCCCACCTAACGAGTGGAGATAGGAGGCATGAGTGTTCGAAAAAAATGTTGGGGAGGGAAAATTAATGGGGGTCGGTCTTACATTATTCCCTCTGGGGACGACTCCGAGGCAGTTTTGGGGCTTTTTGACCCCGATGAGCGCTCCCCAGAACCCCAATTTTTTGAATCATGAACTTTTTTCCGAAGCTCACAAAATTAGGGATTCTAGCGAAACATAATCGAATTCCTAAAATTCCCATACAACACTATCCCACCTATCCTAATGTCACACTGTCACAGTAGGTACTTGTTGTGTTATTGTTTCCACTGTGGTGTTGATGTGAAATTGTATGAAACTGGCAACTCACATTAACGACACAGATGTTTGTGCGAAGAGTGAGTGAAATTATCAGGGTTGGAGTCACTGCGTGGAGTTACTCATACACGAAATTATCTCGCATTAACTTCGTATGTGTGAGTGAGGAAAAGGCTGGCGTAATATCCCGTTGTTATTGTTGTTCATGATCATGTTTATGTTGCCACTGATAATGTTGTTGAAGTAAAAATGTGCGGAGATGCGGTAGTACTGCGCGGAGTAACTCATACGCCAGATGGCCTCGCATGAAGTTCGACAGCCGTGTGTGTGTGTGCGTGTATGAGAGGAGTATAAGGCAAAAACTGTCATCATATGTAGTAGCTGTGGCAGTTGTTGTTGATAATGATGATGGTGATGCTGATGTTGATGATCATGTTCATGTTGCCACTGATGATGTTGTTGCAGGCTTTGCTGTTGTTCTTGTTTTTGCTGCTGTTATATTTTATGATGATGTTGTTGTTGTTTTCGTTGGTGTCGCTGGCGCTTTTGGCAATAACATTTATTTTTATTTGCCACTTAAATTTAACTGTTTTATAAGTTTATAAAGCACCGCACAAACATGCACACACACATGCCGCACTCACAATCTCACACTCTCACTCACTCGTATGAATGCACTATTCCTCATACCCGAAAGGAATGCACACACACATGCACTCACCGATATGTGAGAAGTTTTAGTTTTTGGGGAGAAAAAAAATAAACTTTAAACTTAAAAAACAATTGCAAATGCAAGTTACGAATGTTGTAAGCATTTCCAAAAAGCAACTAAACTAAATGTTCGTTTTGTAATGGTGTTGGAACCAATAGAAAAGGAATAAACCTTAATGTTTGCGAATGAATGTGAATTTCCGGCAGAATACATTGAAATAGAAATGGGATTTTTTAATTTTCGAAGTGCTTGGTAAATGTTTGGTCCGACTTTTCTTAAGCTTGAATGCAATGTATAAAAATAGCAAAATGTAAGATCTTAGCAGAGAAAATCTCATAAAGGTGGTGTTCAAAAACATTAATTTTCGATTTAAATTTGAAATGAGACTTGATGTATTGTAAACAATTTTTTAAAAATTGATATTCAGAAAGGCAAAACAAAATTGCGATTTCAAATAGTACTTAAATTTGTATGTAGGTAAAGGTACATCCTAACAGCAAAGGGGATTTTCATACCAACTAGTACCACTGTAACGACAGTAAGTGCGCCCACAAATGCAAACACCACTCCAAAGTAAGAGGACTGGCTGCTAAAGTTTTTTTCAGAAAGGGTTGCAGAACAGAAATAAAAAGTAAGCGAATTGTTTCTCATTTAAATGTGTCTTGCTGCCACTGAACTGCAAATATTAAATTTATATTTAAATTCAATATCATACCATTTTCCTCTGGGATTTAAATCTATGATTTCCATATGGGCGCGAGGAAACGCTATCTACCTACAAACAAATTGAACCGTATTAATGCTGTATTCTATTAGAAGGTATGTAGTCTGAACTTCTGATAGAAGGCGAGTGTGCAGAATTTTCATATTTTGCAAAAAAGGGTTTATGGATATATTCATACCTTTTGAGACATTGAGACAATTTATTTTTGCAGGCTTTTTAGTGAAAGAGTAAAAAATGGAAATTTGAAACAAAAGATAAAATATTGAAATTAAATTTACGGAAGAAAAATTCCCTTTCTATTTTTTATTTTTTGTCAGCAAATAGTGTTTTTTACATTCAAATTACAAATGTAGAAGTACTCCTGTGGTTTTACTGTTTTATTATTTACTTTTCATGACGAAATTTTTCATATTTTTCGCACAGTTTTCAATATTTTCAATACAAAACGTGTTAACCCAATTTCATCAAAATCGAAGGCCATTCGAAAATTTATCCTTGGTCTTATATATAATTCATCATGACTAGTGAATTACATATATGTTAAGTTTCCAGGTCTTTTTAGCATTGACAAACTAGTTTCCGCAACTGGGTTTTTCCACATCCCTATGGGGAATATATTTCGCGGAAAAAATCTTTAAGAGCGACAGAGGACCGGCGGGGCGCAGCACCTTAGTCAGAGTAGCTGGGATTGGACCTCAGGCAATACTAGAAATATTTTAATTGAATGGCTGACTGCCAGATGTTGGTTCGTAAATAGGAAAATATTGACATAGATTTTTTCTTATTATTATACCCTCCACCTCCAGGATGGGGTATAGTATATATATTCTTGATCTTCATAAAATTCTAAGACGATCTAGCCAAGTCCGCCCGTCAATAGAAAGCACACTAGCATCTAAACGAAAAGAGCTAGGACGTCCAAATTTTCCACAAATATATCTTATAGTCGTACATCGGTTGGAATTAAAACTGGGCGAAATCGGCCCAAAGGGAAAAATTGTTCCCTAACAAGGACAAAAAATACCCATAATATCCCCTAATATTTTAAAGTATTTAAGCACATTTTTTCAATATGTCTGCTTGTACTTACTTGATATTGGTTATGCGCATTCGCCCTATAATAATAACGTGCACCATAAAGTGTTTTTTATTCGTAGGGGATGAAAAAGGGCAAAAGGGATAAAAATGGTACATACTAGTAACACGAAATTCGGTGTGTACATTCCTCTAAATGAGTAGAGACATAACATAAAAGTATTTTTTCCAAATTCGTACTTATAAGCGGTAAAATGGGAATAGAGGGATAAAAATGGTACCAACCAAACGGCTGCAGCTAGAATAATGAAATTCGGTGTATACAATCCTCCGATTGCGTAGACACGTAAAATAAACGGATTTTTCGAAATTCGTACTTTTTGGGGTTAAAATGGAAAAAGGGGATACAAATAGTACCAACCAAATGACCATAGCCAGAATCATGAAATTCGGAGTATACATTCCTCAGACTACAGAGACAGGAAAAATAAAAGGATTTTTCCAACTTCGCACTTTCAAGGGACACAATGGGTACAGAGGGATAAAAATATTACCAACTAAACGACTACAGCTAGAAAGATGAAATTCGGTGTGTACATCCCTCTAATTGCGTAGATACGTAAAATAAAGAGATTTTAGAAAGTCGTACTCTTAAAAGCGGTAAACTAGGAAAAAGGAGATAAAAATGGTACCAACCAAATGGCCGCAGCTAGAATCATGGAATTCCTTTGACTGCATAGACACGCAAAATACAAAATTTTCCAAATTCGTACTTTTATGTACGTGAGATAATGGATTTTCAAAATTTGTACTTTTGAAATTGAAATATCGTGGTTTGGAATAATAAAAATATAATATTTATTTATAAAATTATTTTTTGCATATTTGTATTTGCTTTGGTTTGGCTATATGAAGAAAAAATATATTTTCCTGTAATATTACTGCACTTCTACGAAAATCGACATCCTCTGTGGAATGCTATCCATTGTGGAGGGTATATAAAGTTCGGCCCGGCCAAACTTAACGCCGTTTTTACTTGTTTTTAAATTGTGGAAGCAAAATGGAAATACTGATCTTGAAAAGTTTGTTAGGTCAGTGGTAAGGGCTATAGATATTCTGATTAGTGGTAGAAGAAGTGGACTTTCGACAAAAATTCACAATTTTTTTGCACCAAAAAATGTAAAATATCATCAAGAATTATTTTGTTCCATAATTAATTGCTTGCATCTTAAAGAACAAAACAATTTTTTATATGAAAAATATTTATGGTTAAATCCAAAAGTTATGACATTATTTATAAACAAATTAAAAAATGATTTTAAATTTTTTAATATGTCGTTATCCGGCACCATAAAAACAAATTAAAAACATAAATTAAACTCTATATATCTTCATTTACTAATTTATGTTGCCTTATATTCACTTGAATTTTGGTACATACATTCCCCTTATATCGTGAACGCGAACAAAAAAATATATTTTGGAAAAAATCATACATTGTGAAAGTGAAGTGGGCAAAAATGGTACCGATGAAACGAAAACGGCCGAAACCGTCAGATTAGGTGTGTATACAATTTCGGATAGGTCGCCGATCCGTATTTGGTGGCGTATTTTGTAAATTTTGGAGGGAAATTGACGCTGCGGCGCACAACTTTGTAAAGAGAGTTTGACAGCTTTGGCTCAACCATCATTTGTATTAAACTATTTTCACAAAAACGTAATTTCATAAGTTAGACATCATTAAATAGGTATTGAGCCCTTATATTTATTTTTCATAACACTTCTTACAAAATATTTCCATGAAATATGAGTTTCTTGTTGTCACTTTGAAAACCACAAAAAATGGTTATAAAGAGTGATTTTTTTGAGGTTAGGATTTTCATGCATTAGTATTTGACAGATCACGTGGGATTTCAGACATGGTGAAAAAGAGAAAGATGCTCAGTATGCTTTGACATTTCATCATGAATCGTCTTACAAACGAACAACGCTTGCAAATTATTGAATTTTATTATCAAAATGCGTGCTCTGTTAAGAAAGTTCATTGCGCGCTTCCATTTTATGGTCAGTTTAATCGACCCACTGAAGCGGCTATTCGGGCTATTGTGACTAAATTTCGCACCAAATTTACATTGTTGGACATTAAACCACCAACACGCTTACGTAGAGTGCGAACTGAAGAAAATATCGCAGCTGTATCGGCCAGTGTTAATGATGACCACCAATTTTCGATTCGTCGCCGTTCGCACCAATTGGGTCTCTGTTACTCAAAAACGTGGAAATGCCAAAATTGGACTAAGCGGATGGACCACCTAAGACGCAGCCGCGGTCAACATTTAAATGAAATTATCTTCAAAAAGTAAATGTCATGGACCAATCTAACGTTTCAAATAAAGAACCGATGAGATTTTGCAAATTTTATGCGTTTTTTTTTAAAAAAAAGTTATCAAGCTCTTAAAAAATCACCCTTTACAAATCCAATAATTCGACCAATAAATTACACTAAGACAAATATAAAAATGTATATTTAATGTGCCTTCAATGGTCTATTAATTCAAGAATATTTGATAATAGTGCAATATAAAAACTTATAAGGGGAAAATATGACAATAAAATCTTCGCATCAATTTTTTTTTCGCAACCATAAAGTGGAATTTGCGAATTTGCACTTTTAGGGAAAACATGAGACGAAAGATGGTAAAATGGTACCAACGCAGTTAGAGCGGCTGCAGCCAAAATTGCCAAATTCGTACAAGCGAAAGAAATTTCCAATTTTTTCATCTGATCCAAAATGGAAATAAAGAAACGGCGGTAATTTTTCTAAAAAATATTTTTTTTTGGGATTTGTTTTTCTCTTTTTATATTTTTTGTAGTTTTTTTTTTCAATTAGTTTCGATCTTGATGAAAAATAATAGAAATTTACACTTGCAGGAATGTAACACAAATCTACAAACGCTTTTTGGGGGAAAACGATAAGACGGGACTTTTTTGATGTTTTTAGAAGTGTATAACTTCTGATTGTAGTAACGCAATATTTATGTGTATATACAAGACGGTGACATTTTTTACATTTTTGAAGTAAAAATGCTGCAGGGAATAATTAACTAATACAAATTAAGTGTTTGAAATTAAGGTATGTACAAAATTCATTCAGTTAAACTGTAAGTACTCTACATACGATTTGAAGTGTTGATTACTTTGACTTCTATTTTTATTTTCAGGTCCATGTTCGACACTTGCAAAATGGGACGCTATACGCCAAATAAAATTGGGAAATATTAAAAACTTACTTCCAAGGTAGTGAGTCTTTAAAGCAAACTCTGGGAAATGTACGTGGAAAATATTTGTGTTTTCAGATGAAGCTCATTTTCTCATCTCGTTGGCTAAGTCTATAAGCAAAATTGACTATTGAGAAGCCAATGCATTAGGAACGAGTCACAGTTTTTGTGGGTTTTGAGCTGTATTGACAAATTGGGTTGATCGGATGAGGTACTGCCGAGCCAGTCGCTGTGGTCATATAAATGATATCGTGTTCCATTATTAAATAACAAAGTTCAACCTTTTCAATAAAACCAGAAATTTGAAAAAAGCAGCACTTTTTTTATAGACGATTCCAATTTCTAATCTCTGTGAGTTCAAAAGTTACAGAATTATTTATTGTGTATTGTGTATATATATCCATCAATTGTGTTGATAAGCATTTGAAGATTTGAGCTATATATATCTGTTTTTATTATATTGAATTAAATAAACAGTGTTCGAAATTAAAGCATGGACAAAATTTCAATAAAACGGTAAGTATTACTCTACCGCTACAAATTCTTAAAATTTTCAGCTGTGGATTCCAGTAGTTCTACGAAATCTTGTTTACTCAAGCAATATATTAAGTTTTAACCCGAAACACAAGCAGAGTGCTGGTATTTCCTTACAATGCAAACGTGCTTCTGTCGTTTTGTGTTTATAAAAAGGTGTAAAATTTATGTGTTTCTAGCAGCATAATTCAGGAGCTGCTAAGAGCGTATTACTGTTGCAAAAAGCAAATGCGAAAACAAAAATGTGTGTGTTTCAGTTACACGTTTGTGTAACTTCTCCAAAGTTTTGCTACGTTCTCCTTTCGTAGATTTATTTATTTACGTTTTCACGAGCGTTTTTATGAAGTTGAAAGTTGCCCACTCACTCCCACTCAGTTTGTTGTTCCCGATGTGTGTTTATGGCCGAGACTCGCTCGTCAGCGCTGAAAATTAAAGACTAATAAACCATTTTTATTAGTCAGTTTTATGTGGTGCAGAAACCACCAATACACGTTAACATATACACGCAAAAACACACACTCACTCACACAAATCTTAAGCAACACTCACATGCTCTCAGACACAATCTCGTTTTTAACATATGCATGACTGGATGGATGTTGGCATGAGTGTGGAAGGATATTAAAAAGTAACGAACATATGCGAGTCATGGAGCTACTTAAAGTAGTGTTAGTGTTGTTCGCAGTGGCACACAGCGATTGAATGGGATGTGCGGTAGGTGGGTGGAGTGTTTGTGTGGCCATAATAAAATTTATGTTCATTGATAATGTGCTGTGATCATATTTAATGAGCTGTATTTTATTCAACTGTGATAATATTTGTCGTTTCTTTTCTATATGGAAATATATGGAGATTTATTTGAATTCAATTATGGATATGCTAAGAAAGTGCAGACGTACATATGAGACATTCAATACACTGTGGAACAAAATGGAACATTTTTGAAAATAACAAGTTTCAGAATGAATTATTAAGAACTAAAAGAAAAAAATTAAGATATAATTTTTAATACCCAAAACGGGTAGTGATATTATATTTACATACATTTAGGGTGAGCCATATAACATTTTATTATACCCTCTACCTCCAGGATGGGGGTACACTAACTCTGTCATTCCGTTTGTAACACCTTGAAATGTCGACCTGAGACCCTATAAAGTATATATATTTTTGATCGTCATAAAATTCTAAGACGATCTAGCCTATATCGGTTGGGATTGAAACTGGACGAAATCGGTCCAAAGGGAAAAATTTTTCCCTCACAAGGACTGAAAAAACCCACAATAACCCCTAATACTTTACAGTATTTAAGCATATTTTTTTCAATATGTCTGCTTGTACTTATTTGATATTGGGTATGCACATTCCCCCAATAACAAAAACGTGCACCATAAAATGATTTTTATTCGTAGGGGGTGAAATGGGGCAAAAAGGGATAAAAATGGTACATATCAAACGACAACAGCTAGAAACACGAAATTCGTTGTGTACATTCCAATAATTGAGTATGTACATAATATGAGATTATTTTTTCCAAATTCGTACTTTTAAGGGATAAAATGGGAATAGAGGGATAAAAATGGTACCAACCAAACGGCTGCACCTAGAATAATGAAATTCGCTGTATAAAGTCCCCTGAATGCACAAACACGTAAAATAGAATAAAATAGATTTTTCGAAATTTGTACTTTTTGGGGTTGAAATGGGAAAAAGGGGATAAAAATAGTACCAACCATATGTTCGCAGCTAGATTCATGAAATTCGGTGTATACATGCCTCTGATTGCGTAGACACGTTAAATAAACGGATTTTTCGAAATTCGTACTTTTTGGGGTTAAAATAGAAAAGGGGATAAAAATAGTACCAACCAAATCTTCGCAGCTAGAGTCATGAAATTTGTGGATACTTTCTTCTTTTTGCGAAGACACGTAAAATAAACGGATTTTTCGAAATTCCTACTTTTTGGGGTTAAAATAGAAAAGGGGATAAAAATAGTACCAACCAAATCTTCGCAGCTAGAGTCATGAAATTTGTGGATACTTTCTTCTGATTGCGTAAACACGTAAAATAAACGGATTTTTTGAAATTCGTACTTTTTGGGGTTAAAATAGAAAAGGGGATAAAAATAGTACCAGCCAAATGACCGCAGCTAGAGTCATGAAATTCGGAGTATACATTCCTCTGACTGCGTAGACACGAAAAATAAAAGTTTTTTTCCAAATTCGTACTTTCAGAGGGATAAAAATAGTACCATCTAAACGGCTACAGCTGGAATGATGAAATTCGGTGTGTACATCCATCTAATTTCGTGGACACGTAAAATAAAGAGATTTCAGAAAGTCGTACTCTTAAGGGCGTAAAATAGGAAAAAGGGGATAAAAATGGTACCAACCAAATGACCGCAGCTAGAGCATGGAATTCGCTGTAAACATTCCTCTGACTGCATAGACACGCAAAATAAAAAGATTTTTCTAAAATCGTACTTTTCCCTTTTACGGCAAAAGAATTGTTAAATCATGCAGGTGGGTTATTTTGCACTTGATATACTGGATTTTTAAAATTTGCATTTGTTTTGGATTGGCTATATTCAAAAAAATATTTTCCTGTAATCTTACTGCACTTCTACGAAAACCGACAGCCTCTATGAAATGCAATCCAAGGTGGAGGGTATATAAAGTTGGCCAGGCCGAAATTAACGCCGTTTTTACTTGTTTTATATTAGAAACGGATATAAACAAGTATTGACCATTTCCTGGTTTTATTGGAAAGTTTGAACTTTTTCATTTAATAATGGTAGTCATTCGACTGGCTCGGCAATACCTCCAATCCAATCAACCCAATTTGTCAGTACAGCCCAAAATACACTCCAAACAGTGACTCTTTGGGAATGCAGTAGTTTCTCAATAGTCATGTGTGGGTTCTCTGAATCCTATATGCGGTAATTTTGCTTATTGACATAGCCACCGAGATGAAAAAGAGCTTCATGAAGGCTTCCACGTAAATTTCTTACAGTTTTAGTTAAAGACTGGTAGTTCAAATTTAAAATTTTAAATAGCCCACCCTACATATGTACAATTTTATTTTGTACGGTGACTTATATTGAAATTTGATGTAGAATATTTAGTACCAATTCGAAAAAAGTATGAAATTAACCCTAAAATTAATTTTAAGTTTTGATTTATTTTTCGCTTTTAGGCCGTGTTTTGGCTTTTGTAGTATTCAGTTTGACAAAGTTTATGACAAATGTAGAACATTTTGACTTGCTAAACTTCTGGTTTTATGATTTAGCAACAAAAGGTCCAAAAAGACCCCTATATTGAGTAGCTAGAGGGTTAAAATGTTCAGCAAAAATGTCCCTCGTATTATTTTAAGTACTATTGCTAAGCACATCCTATACTAAAAATGTAAGGGTCCTATGCCGATTCATCATAAAAATTAATATTTTGGCCAGAACAAACCCCTGCTTTAGGGTGTTTGTCCTTTTGCAAAAAATGACCAAAATGACCACTTTATTGAATAGCTAGAGGATTAAAATGTTCCTCTTAGTATTTTAAGTAAGATTGGTAAACACATCCTATACTAAAAATGTAAGGGTCCTATGCCGATTCATCATAAAAATGAATATTTTGACCAGCTAAACCCCTTTTTAAAGTTGTTTTTACTTTTTATAAAAAGGGACCAAAAAGTCTTCTACGTTGAGTAGATAGAGGGTTAAGATGTTTCACAAAAATGTTCAGCGTAGCGTTTTCAAGAATATTGCCGAACATATCCTATATTAAAAATGAAAGTATCACAAGATTTCCTATGCCGATTCATTATAAGAATGTACAAAAGGTTTTTTTTTCAATTTTGTAAAAAAAGGGACCAAAATATCCCTATATTGAGGAGCTAGAGGGTTAAAATGTTCCACAAAAATGTCCTCATTAGTGTTTTAATTAATATTGCGAATCTCACCCTATACTTAATATGTAAGATCACAAGATTTCAGTTTTGTGGCATAGTTTAGCACCATTGCGGAAAAGTACGAAATTAGCCCTAAAATTAATTTTAAGTTATGACTTATTTCTCGCATACAATTTAAGTGTTGAATTTTGATGTTTTCAGAGATTGATAGTAGAATGTTACGGCAAACATTTTTGTAGAACATTTCAACCCGCTAAACCTCTGTTTTAGGGGTGTTATTTATCCTTTTGCCCAAAAGGGCCAAAAAGACCCCTATAATGAGTAGAAAGAGGGTTAAAATGCTCCACAAAAATGTTTCTCGTAGTGTTTTCCATAACTTTGCTGAACACATCCTATACTTGAAATGTAAGGATACTATACCGATTCATTATAAGAATGAAAATGTTGGCCAGTTAAATACCTGATTTAGGGTGTTTTGTCATTTTGCAAAAAGGATCAAAATGACCCTTATATTGAGGAGTTAGAGGTTTAAAATGTCCCACAAAATTTTTCATTGTAGTGTTTTCAATAATATTTCTAAACAAGTCCTAAACTGAAAATGCAAGCATCACACGATTTCATATGCCGATTGATTATAAGAAAGTGCTAAAGAGTTTTGTGTTTTTTAAAATTTTGCAAAAAAATTGAGGAGCTAGAGGGTTAAAGTGATTTACAATAATTTCCCACGTTGTGTTTTAAGCAATACTGCTGAACACATCCTATACTTCATATGTAAGGATCCCAATTCATCATAAGCAAACATTTTGACCTTGTTCTGGGGATTTTTAAACTTTTGTAATAAAGGACCTAAAAGTCCACTATATTGAGGAGCTAGAGTGTCGTAATGTTCCACAAAAATGTTCCTCGTAGTGTTTTCAGTAACATGGCTCAACACATCCTATACCTTAAATGTAAGGATCACAATGTTTAATTTTGTGGCAATTTTAAGTTTTGACTTATTTCGAGCATTTCAATTTTGTTTTGAGCTTTGGTGTATTCAGAGGATTATAGTAGAATGTTATGGAAAATCTTTTTATTGAACATTTTGACCAAGTGTTTTAGGGGTGTTTTTTACCTTTTGAGCTAAGTTGAAATGAGCTAGAGTTCAAAAAAGAGTTGTATTTTTTAAAATTTTTCAGAAAAAGGACTATAAAGATGCCTATTTCGAGGAGCTAGAGGGCTAAATATTCCACAAACATGTTCCTCGTAGTGTTGTAAGTATTACTAATAAACACATCCTGTACTTGATATGTAAGGATCAGAAGATTTCCTATACCGATTCATCATAAGAATGTGCAAAAGGGGAAAATATTGTAGTCCTCTAAAATGGGCACAATAAGAAAACATTCATGACGCCAATACACGTATATTCTTTTTGATTCCCTAGCTAGAGGTTTCAGATCATCCACAAAAATGATGCTTATACAATTCCACGATATAGTTCTGAACTAAGAATTCTCTCAGACATTAAGTTACACAATTTTTTCACTTAGTATAATGCTCTCTTCGAACTAAATATTAAAAATTGACTATAAGTTTATTCCATAAAAATGATCTACTCAACATGCCTTTGCTGAATTATAGGGTCGCTACACTGTTCCAAAATTGCTGTTGGACAGTTTATTTTTTATTCTTTTTATTGTTTTAAAGTATATTTAAAAATCGTTGTAACAATAATAAGTTTCCTCGGAATTAATGACATGAAAAAACAAATTACCCGGGACATTAATATTTATTTTTTGTGTACATTGAAACATACCGACCCACAAAACGAAAATCCAAGTTTTTTTTCGAAATGCATATTCCTATTTAACTTTCAATGACTCATATGCGCGTGTCAGCACATGCTGGCATATCTCAAGATAACAAAAATACGTAATAGATTAGCACAAGTACACTTGGGGGGTCAAACTGGTCAAGGACTCGAACACCGCAGACAAATAAAAGTACATACAGGGGACAGACTCTTAAATAAAGGGTGATTTTTTAAGAGCTTGATAACTTTTTAAAAAAAAAACGCATAAAATTTGCAAAATCTCATCGGTTCTTTATTTGAAACGTTAGATTGGTCCATGACATTTACTTTTTGAAGATAATTTCATTTAAATGTTGACCGCGGCTGCATCTTAGGTGGTCCATCCGCTTAGTCCAATTTTGGCATTTCCACGTTTTTGAGTAACAGAGACCCAATTGGTGCGAACGGCGACGAATCGAAAATTGGTGGTCATCATTAACACTGGCCGATACAGCTGCGATATTTTCTTCAGTTCGCACTCTACGTAAGGGTGTTGGTGGTTTAAGGTCCAACAATGTAAATTTGGTGCGAAATTTAGTCACAATAGCCCGAATAGCCGCTTCAGTGGGTCGATTAAACTGACCATAAAATGGAAGCGCGCAATGAACTTTCTTAACAGAGCACGCATTTTGATAATAAAATTCAATAATTTGCAAGCGTTGTTCGTTTGTAAGACGATTCATGATGAAATGTCAAAGCATACTGAGCATCTTTCTCTTTGACACCATGTCTGAAATCCCACGTGATCTGTCAAATACTAATGCATGAAAATCCTAACCTCAAAAAAATCACTCTTTATTTACAGATCGCATGATGTCGGGCTGAGGAATTTTTGCAATTGTTGTAATGACGCTCAGCATAAATAAATCTGTGAAATATTACATTTCCAAGCAAGGGCAACATTCCACAGAAAAATATTTGTCTTTAGAGAAAAAAATATTCACATTAAACAAGAATAATATGAAAACCTTTGGGCTGTTGTTCACAGAGGGTCATGCAAGTGGGGGAATGTATGAAAATATAACAAACAGTTCCCTTTTTGTCTTTGTGCATTTGTTTGTAACACCCAAAAGGAAGCAAGATATACCCATTGTTTAGCATACCGATTGACTTAGAATCAATTTCTGAGTCGATTTAGCGATGTCCGTCTGTCCATCTATTGTTGTAATCAAATTACAGGTCGCAATTATAGTCCGATCCTAACAAAAAGTGTCACAAATAAGTTTTGTGTATCAAGAACGAACGCTATTTAATTTGAGCCAAATCGGTTCAGATTTAGATATAGCCCCCATACAAATGTCGCTCACGATTTGACATTTTCCGCTCTAGAAACGATATATTGTTCCCGATTTTCTTTAAATTTGGCAAAACATCTTATAATCCAACTAGAAACACATATGTAGAAATTAGGTAAGATCGGTTCAGATCTAGATATAGCCCCCATACAAATGTCGCTCCCGATTTGACGTTAGCCGCTCTAGAAACCATATATTGTACTCGATTTTCTTTAAATTTGGCACAGCAGCTTATAATCCAAGTAAAAACCCTATGGTGAAAGTGGGTAAGATCGGTTCAGATTTAAATATAGCCCAAATTCAAATGTTGCTCCCATAAGTTTAACCGATTTTGGCCAAACTATACATTTTATATTTCACCTATTTCGTTCCAGGTTTCAATATATCCTCATACAAATGTCCTTTCCGATATAAAATTTTTTGTCAAACACATACATTTACAGGATACAAAAAACCTTCCCGTTTTCACTTTTTCACCGAATTAAATTGTATTCGGATAGAAAGTGAAGTGTATCATAGAGTCGGCCCTGCCCGACTTTAGCCTTTCCTTACTTGTTATTTTTTTCGTGTGTTTTACCGAAAAGTCCACTTTTTTGTCAAAAGGTCGATATTCGAAAAACATGGACGAATTTTTACCGAAATAGCCATATTTTTTATCGAAAAACTTCGATCTTCCAAAAAGCATGAATGAATTTTAACCGAAGTCATTTGGTTGTACAAGTTTAATTTTTGCTATTGTAATTTTGCTATTTAATCGTGAATAGCTCTATTTACAACATTGGTGTCTTCGGTGACCCCTACTGAGTTTTCCAGCAAATTTTTCCCTATAACACATTAATCCTTAAATTAACATTTTCAAAGCAGTTTTTTGATTTTCTCGAAAAAGCGTTCAAGATGACAACATAAAGAGAGGAGCTAGAGGTTAAAATATTCCACAAAAATGATCCTCACAAAATTCCACAGTATAGTTCTGACAATAATAATTCTCCCCGACATTAACTTACAACACCATTTTCACTTACCAACACCATTTTCACTTTGATCCCTTCGACCAAAAAATTAAAACTTTGAATTACTGTAAAAGGAAACTCAGACCAGCTGGACTATAAGTTTACTTTGCAAAAATGGTCTACTCAACATGCCCTTTCAGAATTATAGGGTTGTTATTTTGTTCCTATCAAAAAGTCTTAATTTGTTGGACAGTGTTATTAAAATCAACACACAAAAAATTTTGATATATTTTTTTTAATTTTTTTTTGATAATTTAAAATTTCCTTGAAGGACCTTTGTTAATTGTAACCTCACTTTAGAAATATAAGTCCGATCATATCCGTTAAATAAAGGTAATTACGATAGCTGCAAATGTTTGGAATATGACTTTCACATAAAAACAATGGAAACAAATATTTTTTGCTGGCACGAAAAAAAATTGATGAAAACAATGTCTACATGTAGAGATCTATAGATACATGTGGATGTTATGACTCTCTTTATTGGCGCAAACACTGTTTTAAAATATGATTTTTTAATTTTGGTTTTGTTGATTTTATGAATCAGTGTGACTCAATCATCGCAAGTATTAATTATTTATGTTTCTGACATTTTTATGGTTTATTTTTTTATTTTTTGTAACAAATTTTAACATTCAACGGTATTAATCTTTATGTACTAATTTGCTTCACTGTTTACTAATCTGCGCCCAAAAAAGTTGTACAATATCACATTTCCCAGAAAACTAGTTTCAAATTAGTATGAAATCCCATTATTTAAAAAACATAATTGTTCGTTGTCAAACTTCTTTTTAATTCTATACTGAAATTGTGAAACTTGAAGCATAGTCAGTTTTCTGATCAAACATTTACACACACACACAATCAATGACAATTAAATCATTGTTGCATATTAAAATTGTTTGCATGTGAAATAAATCAACAATGTAATAGCCAGCAAACTTTATTTACCAAAGCAATTACAACTCACAAAAATTTTGCTACAGTTATAATAATTTGCAACATTAAAAGAGAGAAGAAGAAGCACAATAAAGAAGTAACAACATGTAAACATGTTTATTACAGTGGGTCGGGGTCCACACGAAAATATTTATATTTTAAAAACAAAAAAAATATAAAAAACTAATATAAAAAAATCAAATGCAATTTATTTTAAAATGGATTTTACATATTTTAACAACAGCAAATGCCTCTTCTTTTTCTCTTCTTTTCGCAGAAGAATATTGTAAAAACGCATTCTTTTTTAATTTTTGTTTCAACTTCGCGAAAATTAGTTAAATAATAGAATGTGAAGAAAATCTATTGGCAAAATGTTGAAGTTATGACCCATTTTATAGAAGTAAAGGGTGTCCCAAGAAGAACGCAATTTTTAAATCTGGCAACATTCGAAGTGTCATTCTTTGACATTTGAACAATTGTTATTGTTTGTTAGTAGAAGGTACGAGGTTAGTAAAAATGGAGCGCTACACGAATGAACAACGCATTCTCATTGTGAAATTGTTTTACCAAAATGGTGAAAGTTTTGCGGCTACAGTTCGCAAATTGCGATCAATTTGGGGTCACAATAATGCTCCAAAAGAGTCAACTGTAAAGAGATTAATGGATAAATTTGCCGAAACTGGGTCTGTTAGTGATGTAAAGACAACAACGCGCCATCGACCAGGTCGATCGACCGAAAATGTCGCAGCTGTATGTGATGATGTCGCTCAAACTCCATCCACCTCAATTCGACACCGAGCTCAGCAAATTGGTGTCTCCAAATCCACTTTGCAGCGAATTTTGACGAAAGATTTGCATCTTCATGCATACAAAGTTCAATTGACTCAGGAACTGAAGCCAACTGACCATGGACAGCGAAGGGAGTTCGTTAATTGAAACATGAAAATGCTGATTTTGCCGATAAAATCATCTTCAGTGACGAGGCCCATTTTTATCTTGATGGCTTCGTCAATAGGCAGAATTGTCGCATTTGGGGTGCGGAAAATCCTCGAGTGATTCACGAGAAGCAAATGCATCCTCAACGTGTCACTGTGTGGTGTGGTTTTTGGGCTGGAGGAATCATTGGACCTTTTTTTTATGAAAATGCGGCAGGTCAAGCGCAAACAGTCAATGGTGTTCGGTATCGTGAAATGATAACCAGTTTTTTCTTGCCTAGAATTGAAGAAATGAATGTGGAGGGCATGTGGTTCCAACAAGACGGCGCCACATGTCATACAGCCAGAGAAACAATTCAATTGCTGCATCAGTCACTTCCCGGTCGTGTTATTTCGCGTTTTGGAGATCAGAATTGGCCGCCTAGATCGTGCGATTTAACACCATTAGATTTTTTTCTTTGGGGTTTTTTGAAGTCGATGGTTTACGCGAATAAGCCGACGACGACTCAAGCCTTAAAAGACGAAATTGGACGCTGCATTAATGAAATACCGCAGCATTCATGCAAAACGGTCATTGAAAATTTCATTAAAAGATCGCGTGCATGCCAGCAAAGCCGCGGCGGCCATCTGCACGATATATTGTTCCATACATAACCTCATTCTGTCTACTTTACGATATAATAAAGTTTCACGATTTTTTCTTAAATATCTGTGTTTTATTTAAAATTAAAAAAATTGCGCTCTTCTTGGGACACCCTTTACATGTCGTGAAATGAATTTAAGCAAAAATTTTGTAAAAAAAATTACCGATTTTTTAATGTTGTTGTTTAATATTTTTAAAGTTGGTCGTAACTTCTGCATTTATTTATAGATTTTCTTCGTTGAGATCTCAGCTATTATAAAATATAACAGAATATGCAAAAGTTTCCACCATTTCAAGGTTATTAAAATAAAACTACGTTCCGAGAGTGGTGGAATGTTATATCGGAATTTTCTAATTAAACTAGTACGAAAAGGCGATTGTATGATACCATCTACCACTTTATTCTCTTTAATTTGGTTGATTACATCTGAAACGTCAGAATACGGAGTTGCTGTTTTATGGACCCTATTTGCAATATCATTGATGCTCGAGTTTACTTTGTGTAATCTAAAGCAATGTGGAGAATTTGCTCAAAATAATTTGAAATCGGTGGATTCACAGTTAAAGTGTTAATTTAGAAAGCCAGTCAGGTGTTTTATAGCTTTTAATTCCACATTACAAAACCGAAACCGGTTTAAGTCAGTTATTTCCAAACGGTAAACTGAGAAATGAGAAAACCCTTTTTATACACTCCACGAGAGTATTATGTCTTTGTGCATTTGTTTGTAACACCCAAAAGGAAACGAGATAGGCCCATTGTTAATTATACCGATCGACTTAGAATCACTTTTTGAGTCGATTTAGCAATGTTCGTCTGTCCGTCCGTCTGTCCATTTCTTCATGTAATAACGATACAGGTCGCAATTGTAGACAGAACAAAATGAAACTTTTCACAACGAAGTTTTTCGGTACAACGACCAACGCTATTTAATTTGAAGAAAATCGGTTCAGATTTAGATATAGCCCCCATTCGAATTTCACTACCGATTTGACTCTTTATACTCTAGATACCACATATTACAACAGATTTTCTTGAAGATTGGCGAAACATCTTATATTTCAACTAGAAACATCTGTGGTAAAAATGTGTTAGATCGGTTCAGATTTATATATAGTTCCCATAAAAATTTCTCTTCCGATTTGACTTTTTCCGCTCTAGAAACCACATATTGTTTCAGATTGTCTTCAGATTTGGCAAAACGTCATATATTTAAACTAGGAACGCCTTTTTTGAAAATAGGTCAGATCGGTTCAAATTTATATATAGCTTCCATTAAAATTTCGCTCCCGATTTCACTTTATTTCTGCTCTAGAAACCACATATTTTAACAAAGCCTCTTCAAATTAGGTGAAATATCTTATATTTGTTTTATAAACACCCATGGTGAAAATGGGTCAGATCTGTTCAGATTTCCATATAGCTCCCATACAAATATATAAAACTCACAGAAACCACGAATTTTCACCGAATTTCTTCAAAGTGAGCATAACAAGTTATATTTGAACTTATTGTGAAAGTTTGTCACTTTATTGCATGTTTGGATATATCCTCGATAAAGATATTCTTTTCGATTTGACAAATTGGACCTATGAGTAGGAAACATACAAAAATTCTTCCTGTTTTCACTTTTTTACCGAGTAGAATTGTATTCGTATAGAAAGTGGAGTGTATCTTATAGTCGGTACCGCCCGACTTTAACTTTTCCTTACTTGTTTATTACTTTAGTGTGTACATTCCACTATGAACGCTAATAGATTTCGGAATGCGATACAGTCGAAACTGGGTAAGTAGGACTTGTATAAGTGGGAATCCTCTATTAGTGGGAAATTTGTAATGGCCCCCGCACGTTTCACACAAAAAAACCTCTTTAATCGGGAATTTGAAACTCTGTAAGTAGAAATGCATATTTTAGAATTTATCTCTATAACTGTGGGAGTGGAATTTCGCTTTCATTGTGAACCTCTATAAGAGAGATTTTTCAATAGCTTTAGCTCTGTAAGTGGTGAAAGACATTGCATGCTAAAGCATGTGGGCTCCCACTTACACTGGTTCGACTATAATAGATTTTCGAATAGCGTACTTTTCGCATCAAAATTGTATAAAAATTGTACCAACAATGGAATCATGAAATTTGGTTTCTACGCTCCATATTGCACGCCTAACAGTTGTATGTATATCTGTTGAGATTTGAAGTGAGTGAAATCGGAATCCAAATGTGAAAAAACCTTAATATTTAATGCGTTTAAGTACATTTTTTGACGGTTTTTGTGTTTTATTCACTTTCTGAACACTCTTTAAGCGTTATTTTGATATGTTTGGTCGAAACATTTCGTTGGTTGCGTCCTTTAAATGGTCGTAATCTTTAAACTTATTTTAAATTTTCCAATAATTATACCCACAGGGTATAATGTATTTGTGCATTTGTTTGGAACACCCAAAAGGAAGCGAAATAGACCCATCGTTTATTATACTGTCCGTCTGTCTGTCTATCTATTCTTGTAATCACTATACAGGTCGTAATTATTGTCCGATTCCAACGAAACTTGACACAAACGATTTTTGCACCTCAAGGACGGATCCTATTTAATTTGAAGCAAATCGGTTCAGATTTAAATATAGTCCCCATACTAATGTTGCTCCCGATCTCACTTTTTCTGCTCTAGAAGCCACATAATTTAAGCGATTTTGATCAAATTTCGCACAACACCTTATAAAGGGTGATTTTTTAAGAGCTTGATAACTTTTTTTAAAAAAAAACGCATACAATTTGCAAAATCTCATCGGTTCTTTATTTGAAACGTTAGATTGGTCCATGACATTTACTTTTTGAAGATAATTTCATTTAAATGTTGCCCGCGGCTGCGTCTTAGGTGGTCCATCCGCTTAGTCCAATTTTGGCATTTCCACGTTTTTGAGTAACAGAGACCCAATTGGTGCGAACGGCGACGAATCGAAAATTGGTGGTCATCATTAACACTGGCCGATACAGCTGCGATATTTTCTTCAGTTCGCACTCTACGTAAGCGTGTTGGTGGTTTAATGTCCAACAATGTAAATTTGGTGCGAAATTTAGTCACAATAGCCCGAATAGCCGCTTCAGTGGGTCGATTAAACTGACCATAAAATGGAAGCGCGCAATGAACTTTCTTAACAGAGCACGCATTTTGATAATAAAATTCAATAATTTGCAAGCGTTGTTCGTTTGTAAGACGATTCATGATGAAATGTCAAAGCATACTGAGCATCTTTCTCTTTGACACCATGTCTGAAATCCCACGTGATCTGTCAAATACTAATGCATGAAAATCCTAACCTCAAAAAAATCACTCTTTATCTAAGTTAGAAACAACTGTGGTGAAAATGAAATGATTCAAATCGGTTCAGATTTATATGTAGCTGCCATACAAATTTCGCTCCCTATTTTGACATTTTCCGGCCTAGCAACCGTAAAGTTTAACAGATTTCCTTCCATTTGGCGTAACACCTTGTATTTCAACAAGAAATATTTCCGGTGAAAATAGGTCAAATCAGCTCAGATTTAGATAGAGATCCCACACAAATTTCGCCCCCGATTTGAGGTTAGCCGCTGTAGAAACCACATATCTTGACCGGTATTCATCAAATTCAGCAGGACAACTTATGGTAAAAGAGGATGAGATCGGTTCAGATTTATATATTGCTCCCATACAATTGACGTTCACGTTTTTCACCGAATTGAACTGTAGTTGAGTAGAAAGTGTAGGGTATCATATAGTCGGCCCCGACCGACTTTCCTTACATGTTCACTGGTAAAGCATCATAATTTATTTAAAACAGTACTGAAATTAGGTTTATTTTATATAATTAATTGGTCATGGCGCATAGACATTTAGTGTAACAAAAATGTTTTCTACTTAAGTAACCAATCATGATTAAGAAATTAAAATTATTCTCTCGGTCTCATGCACAACTAAATTGGGCGTAATAGTTTTGACTTGTATACAAATTTCGCATTTTTTATAAAACGTCACAAGTTTCCCTCTCCAATGTACCAGTAATACTGTGGAATTTGGTTGGGCCGAACTAAACCATAAGTAGTTTCCTTTTCTATATTCCCACAGTACGAGGTGTAAACCTCAATAATGATGACAGAAAGCGCTGCAAATTTCCTCTAAATAACACATTTGGAGTAGAAGGCGGTCATAACTGGTAGGTCGTTTCAGCTCTTCGGATGATTGAAGCTTTCAGTAATTCATTCAGGGTTGCTTGTGGGATTATTTGTATTTTGGGAAACGATTGACTGATAGAAATAGCACGTTAAAATCTCTCTTTTTCCAAAAAATTTACAAAATGGTTTCCCTCGTGATTGAGATCAAAATATCACTGGAACTTTATCATACAATTTCCGACACAATCTAATATAAAAACTTACATTTGTAAAATTATTCCCCAAAACTCTGAACTAGGGAGAATACCTAAAAATTTCAACTATTTTCATTCCACATCAGATTTTCGGGTATGTGTGCGCGTGTGATGTTTTTCAACTTCATGTGGAAGGAACGTAAGTAATTGTCGAGTCGAGTGTATGTTTCACGTATGATATAGTACATAACTTTTACAACTTCCTTCCGTTTCCGTTGAACGCACAAAAAGAACACAGAACAGACAATATCGTTGCTCTGTGTACATGAAATGAAATGAAATGAAAATAAACCCAAATTGTTACACAAATGCATGCAGCATGTAGCAGGCTGCAGCAAAAACATCACATCACACAAAACAATTTCGGTTATTCTGCGGGGCAGAAATATTTGGTGTTTTTATGATGACAGCCGGGACCAGCAAAAAATAAAAACAAACAACGAACAAAGGCCATGTGCAAAGGGCAACGAATGCACATGAGCCGCAACAACCAGATGATGTGTACACGGCTTGAAAACCTCAAATTTTAATTACATTCGAACAATTTGTTCTTTTTGTTCAGGCTTTACAAACCAACACAAATTGGGTTCATAAATTGTTGTGCGTTTGCAGGGAAATTGTTTTCGATTTATTCCTTCGAAAAAATCATTCAAACCATTTTCACCATTTATAAAGTTTTGTGAACATTTAAAATAATATCTCCTGCCCAGGAAGAGGGGTGAGCTCTGCAAATGTTAAATGACTCTCGAATATTTGGTGTTTACATAATTTTTCCATTTAAATTCCATACAGTGCAAATGCTGATCTCCTTTTCCGTTCGTTCATTCATTTGTGTTTTTTTCTTTTTCAGTATTTTCGCAGATGATTGCATTTCAAAAATGCCCGAAAGTGAAGTGAATACGAAATGTAGACTGAAAAACTGAAACCACTTGAATTCGTAATGTAATATGGAATAAATCATGACAAAAAAGCAATGGGTATAGGAAATCATTTGATATACTTTCGTTATGATTTGCAGAATATTGTATTTCATTACGGCCAAACAGGCGGATAAGTCAAAAACGTCTTTGAAGGCAGTATTGTTTGACAGGACAGTGGAACGAGCACAAAGTGCTTTATTTATATGCCGAGATTTGAAATGTCTGACATTTTGAATGCATTACTTTTGTCATTGATGTTAAATAAAGCTATGTAAAAATCCTACTCTTTGATGGCAAACCACAGTCTGGGAGTAGCCATTACGACAATTTCCCAAATATACTTATTTTGTAGCTGCAATCGCACAGTGTGTGATAGGCAAAATTAAGTAAGAAAAGGCTGAAGTTGGTTCGTCTAAACGATGCCCTACATCATTCACTGCACCGATAGATTGATTACGGGAAATTGTTGCATAAGCATTAATAGTACCTATCCTGGGATAGGTTGACTTTTTTGGACATAGCCTTGATAATCATAAATTTGACATACCAGGCTAATAATTTGAGAAGTAGTGTATTAAAACAGTTTGCACTTTTAAGTTGTTATACCCTCCACCTCCAGGATGGGGGTATATTCACTTTGTCATTCCGTTTGTAACACCTTAAAATATTCATCGGAGACCCCATAAAGTATATATATTCTGGGTCGTGGTAAAATTCTAAGACGATAAAGCCATGTCCGTCTGTCTGTTGAAAGCACGATAGCGGCCGAACGAAATGAGCTAGGAGGTTCAAATTTTTCCTAAATGAGTCTTATGGTTGTAGATCGGTTGGGATTGAAAGTGGGCGAAATCGGCCAAGAGGGAAAAATTTTTCCCTCACAAGTACTGAAAATACCCCTAATATTTAGAGTATTCCAGCATGTTTTTTGAACATATTAGCTTGTATTTACTTGATATTTGCAATGCGCATTCCCTTTATAACATAAAAGGGCACCATAGAGTGTTTTTTATTTGTAGGGGCCGAAATGGGACAAAAAGGGATAAAAATGGTACCTATCAAACGACAACAGAGAGAATTCGTACTTTTAAGGGATAAATGGGGATAGAGGGATAAAAATAGTACCAACTTAACGGCTGCACCTAGAATAATGAAATTCGATGTATACATTCCTCTGTTTGCGTAGACACGTAAAATAAAAGAACTTTCCAACTTTTTGGGGTTCAAATGGAAAAAGGGGATAAAAATAGTACCTACCAAATGACAGCAGCTAGAATCATGAAATTCGGAGTATACATTCCTCTGACTGCGTAGACACGAAAAATAAAACGTTTTTTTCAAATTCGTACTTTCAAGGGATACAATGGCTACAGGGGAAAATAGTACCAACTAAACGAATACAGCTAGAATGATGAAATTCGGTGTGTACATCTCTCTAATTGTGTAGATACGTAAAATAAAGAGATTTTAGATAGTCGTACTCTTGAGGGGCAAAATTGAAAAAAAGGGGATAAAAATGGTACCAACAAAATGGCCGCTGATAGAATCATAGAATTCGGTGTATACATTCCTGCATAGCCACGTAAAATATTTTTTTTCCAAATTCGTACTTTATTTTGTTTATTTTACGACAAAAAATGGTAGAATCGTGAAGTTGTCTTATACTGCGTACGTGAGATATAAGGTATTTTCAAAATTTAAACTTTTGAAATTAAAATATGATGGAAATACAACAAACCAAACGACTGTAGCTGAAAATACACTTTCTATCCACCAATATTTAGGTTATTTATGATAGCACCCTTATATTTACTTTATGAATTGAAGTATTATTTCCATTATATATATACATAGTATACAAATATTGGTAGCCTTGACTTATTAATAAAATTTCTCTTGTAGCTTGGAAGCAAAATAAAAATTTTAGCTGGCGAAATGGGAAAAAAGGGATAAAATATGGTACCAATGATAGGACAACAGCTAGAATCATGAAATTCGGTGTGTACATGCCTCTAATTGCATAGACACGTAAAATAGAGGGATTTTTATATATTTTTATATATTATATCCCTTATATAATTAAAAAAGAGGCATAAAAATGGGACCTATAAAACCGCTGAAGTTGAAATCATGAAATCCGGTGTATAAATTCTGACTATGAAGACTCGAAAAATGTTTTTTTTTTAATTTGTACATTTGGGCGGAGAATGGGGCGAATGGGGATATCTTTAAAATTTATACTTTTCTTATCACTTTGTCTGTATCTGAAAATGTTTCTTTCTAATGGCGACTGACAATCGCCTAATATTTAGGCATGTTCACTTTCACAACTTCAGCATTTTATTTATGTATAGTAGTCGAATTTAAACAGTGCGCATAAGTATACATTATAGTTTGAAATAGTAAACAAATATAGAAATGTGCATAAAAATATCACAATTTTCGTAATATGGTACTGTGCTTCTATGTAAAATCGATATCCTTTAATCTGCTGGTAATACTGTGGAATGCACTCCGTGGTGGAGGGTATATAAGATTCGGCGCGGCCGAACTTAACGCCTTCTTACTTGTTTTCTTTAAAACTTTATAAATAAGGTGGCGGCGATAACGCCGCTCAGCTCAGCTTTGATCTGTAAAGTGTTAACAATTACTAATTGTTCAGACCGGTTCCCGGTCATTATTCGTAAAATTCGTAGAATATAGAAAAAATAGAAGACATCATTTCACAACTTTCAACCTCACACAGACCTAAGCACACTACTTTAAAATTTCAACAAAATGGATTGGTGTAATCATTTCGAAAATCAAAATAAAAGAATTAAAATTGCAAAAACTTAAAAAACCTAACAATGCTATAGCACATCACTTCCATATTTTAAAAGTAATTGAAATTACCTTCAAAACGAGGTATAACACATTAAAATCGGTAAAGTATTTCTGGAGTTACTGGCGATTGAATGAACGCACCTTTGTGCGTAGTATTTTTTCACAGTTAAATTGGTAATAACTCGAGATTTTTTTTTTCATTTTTTTCCAAAAATACGTATACAACATTTTTATGAGAATAATACATACACAACCTTTCAAATCAATCGCAGCTATAGAGGTCAAAAACTGTACCGCTTGACATGGAATGACTCATATATAAAACGGATTTGCCAGAATTGCAATAGTCAGCCTCTGGCCCTAACGAACTTCTTCTGCTAGAACAAGGGGTAATCAAACAACAGTTGCCACCTCTACTTTGATCGTCAGCTTTGCGTTTGCATGTATCTCAAAAAAAAAAAATAAAAAAAATGTTTTAAGTAGCCTTGGACATATCAGTTGCTATTATTAGACACACATCGCTTCAGCCGACGATACCACTATAGAGTAATTTCATGTGAAGTGATCACACACTTCACTTTTATTTTGGTGACATTTTCCAATTATGTAAAGGGTGGTGGGAATTTTAAGGACCTATGTTGATTTTGAATAAAACATAAATTACTGAGGAAATTATTGTCATTTCTTTTTGTTATGATAATATTGGTATGGTTCACTTTTGTATGGAACAAAATATTGGCCAAATGGTCACCGCGAACTCCGCGGCACACCTCCATCCGATGGTCCAAATTTTCAATGACTCTGAGGCATAATTGATTTTCTATGACGTAATGTGCCGTATGTGTATCTCACCCTTAAGCTCTTGAATTGTTGCTGGCATATCGACGTACACATTTTCTTTCGAATAACCCCAAAGAAAGCAGTCCAACGGTGTCAAATCGCATGATCTTGGCGGCCAATTGACATCGCCACCACGTGAGATAACTCGGCCATTGAATTTGTCGCGCAAAAGAGCCATTGTTTCGTTAGCTGTGTGGCAAGGGCGGTGCCAGCCCTGTTGAATCCACATATCGTCCACATCCATATCTTCCAATTGGGGCCATAAAAACACGCCATTCGTAACACAATAACTGCCTGACCGGCCTCATTTTGGGAAAAATACGGCCCCATGATGCCGCCATCCCATAAACCGCACCAAACTGTCACTCTTTGTGGATGCATTGGTTTTTCGGCAATAACTCTTGGATTATTATTTGCCCAAAAACGGCAATTCTCCTGTTTGACGAATCTACTGAGATGAAAATGTGTGATTAAAGTGCATTTTGATTTGGGCGCCCAGTTTTATAATAAGCCTGAATAACTTTAACGCGTTGCTCGATTGTGAATCTTTCCATGGTTCAAATTAAGTTATTCTGAAATTGAGAAATTTCAAATGAAATTCAGAAAAAAACTTGACGTTTATGTGTGGTTCACATTCAACATCGGCCCTTAAAATTTAACCACCCTTTAGAAGTAATTTTCTTGAAATTCACCAAGTAAATTATTTTCTATCTTCTACCGGACAAAAGTTACGAATTTTTTCAAATATGTGACAACATTTCTGATTTGATTCCTAGTGTCTACAATTTCATATTTTTTTAAATGCAGTTCTATTTCCCTTATTCAGAAGTACAAGTATGCATACTTTCATTTATATTTTACAACCTTATAAGGAATGTATATGTTCCGTTTCTAAACATATTGGCTTTGTATAAATTTGGGAAAAATGTATATTGTGGAAGTTAGTGTGATAGTGGCCTAAGTCACAAATCCAAAAAAAAAAAAATACATATGCCAATTTTTCTCTTAACTTTGATCAGATCTCCAATTTAAAAAACTTTTCTTTTGACATTTAAACGCGCTGACATTTCTCATTTTATGCACACCAAAATTGTCTTTAGTGTTAGTTTGAAAGTTTTCTAAGTCACACTGACACTGATGTGTGGTGATGTAAGAAAACATTTTTAAATTTATAAAGTCCATTAAGACTACCACGATCATGATTTCGACAGCCAAGTAATAAATGTCACCATGCCATTTGTAAATAAATTTGCATTCTATTAAATATAGAAGCAAAATGGTTTTGAGCCAGGACAATATCCCAGTTCAAATCAAATATTGATTGACCAAAAAAATGCAAACGAAAAAAACTAAAATTTATTAAGATTTTTAAAAGCAATCTAACAGTGTGAAACAAGTCAGGAAGGTTTAATTCGGACGTGGCCGACAATATTATACCCTACACCTTGTCATTATACCCTGTGGTCTAGGGTAGAAATCGGTCGTTACATTTGAACTATAACTAGCTATAAGAGGAGAGTATATTACAAAATTTCATACTTCTATCTGTGTTTGTAAGAAAATTTGAACAATTGAACTAGTTGAAAT
Source organism: Polietes domitor (assembly GCA_947397865.1). Lineage (NCBI taxonomy): Eukaryota > Metazoa > Arthropoda > Insecta > Diptera > Muscidae > Polietes > Polietes domitor. Next base: position 49,266,602 of record OX377620.1, read on the forward strand.
ATAAGGCGCTTTCCCAAATTTATTGGAAATCTGTTAGATCGAGAGAGTCATTTTTACGGGAGCTATATATAAATCTGAACCGATGTGACCCACTTTTGCCATAGATGTTTCTATTTCAAATATTAGCTGATGTGCCGAATTGGAAAAATATCTGTTCAAATATTCTATTTATAGAGCGGAAATAATCAATTCTGTGGCAAAATTTGTATTGGAGCTATATATATATACAGTGTCGGACAAAACATATTGAACTGAAATTATATTTTTAGTATTTTGCACTTTGAGATCACAATTATAAAAACGGAACTTGTAATTTGGTTCAAATTAATATGTATACTTCGTTACGTTTTTAGCTAGCAAAAATATTTCAAAAAAGGTAAGTATTGATTGGATTTCGTACTGTTATCATCAAAATGAACTCGAATTACTTGAAAAGGTCGCGACAAAACAAATTGGACTATTGCAAATGTTATCAAAACAAAGCTGCAAATGTCCCGTTACAATTCGTAGCATAGAATAATAGAACAAAAAAGAATAAGAAATTTAAAGTTAAAGTAAAAATGGCACGAAATAAATACAACGTACAGTTCAAAGAATTAATAATTAAAGATTTTCGAGACGGATTATCACAAAAAGATATTTGCAAAAAGTATGGTTTACCGAAATCAACCGTCAGCTTCATTATAAAAAAGTTTACAACAACCGGAATACTCGAAACTGTTCACTGCGGTGGCCGTCCAAGGGCCACAACATCGAAAGACGATGCAAGAATAGTTAGAGAATTCAAAAAATATCCGGATAAATCAGCTACGAGTGTGGTAGAAACTCTCAACTTAAGTATAAGCAGTCGAACTGTACAAAGAAGAGCATGCGCTGCTGGACTTAAAAGTTATCGGGCTGCAAAAAAGCCATTCATATCGGAAAAAATAGAAAAGCTCGAATAAAATTTGCCGAAGAACACATCAGTTGGTCTATACAGAAGTGGAACACAGTTTTATTTTCGGATGAATCAAAATTTAATTTAAAATGTTCTGATGGAATGAAGAGAGTACGGAGACCAATAAATAAGAGGTTAGATCCACGATATTGCCAAGGCACAGTGAAACATGGGGGAGGTAATGTGATGGTCTGGGGTTGCTTTTCTGGAAATGGACTAGGACCCATACACAAAATAAAAGGGATTATGGATAGATTCATGTACCAAGAAATCTTGCAAAGTGTTATACTTCCCCATGCAGAATGGAATATGCCACTGGTATGGCAATTTCAGCAGGACAATGATCCGAAACACACCTCAAGACATGTAAAAGATTGGTTTGAAAAAGAAGATATTCAAGTAATGAAGTGGCCAGCACAATCTCCGGACCTAAATCCGATTGAAAATTTATGGGAAATAGTTAATAAAAAGATAAATAGAGAATGTGTGGGAGGAGATAAGAAAAAACTTTTTGAAGCCTTGGAAGATGCTTGGATTGCTATAGACAAAACAACGATAGACAACCTTATTGCTTCCATGCCCAGAAGATGTGCAGCCGTCCTCAAAAACAAGGGATTTTCCACAAAATATTGATTGCATTGTTTGGTTCAATATGTTTTGTCGCGTGAATTTTTGACATATTTTAGTTTTTTCATTACAAAGGTTGAATTTTTTATAAAATGTAGAATAAATCCTATTTGTTTTTAAAGAATAAAAGTTATGTTTTGAATTTCAATGCATATTTGTTTTTAAACTTGAATAATTTTATATGTTTATGAAGTTTAATGAAAATTTAAATTTAGTCCAATATGTTTGTCCGATACTGTATATATATATATATATATCTGAAGTGATCTGGCCCATTTTCATCAGAACTGTTTTTGTTCAAATATAAGTTGTTTTAAATATATATATATATATATATATATATATATATATATATATATATATATATATATATATATATATATATATATATATATATATATATATTTTTTTTTTTTTCAGATTTAGATATAGCGTTTGTCCTTATCCCAAAAAACTGTGCCAAGTTTCATTTAGTTCTAGCAAAAATTTCGACCTGTATTTTGATTACAAGAATAGATGATTCTATGTCGACCGGTATAATAAACGATGGTTCTATCTCGTTTCCTTTTGGGTGTTACAAACAAATGCACAAACTCATTATACCCTGTGGTGTAGGGTATAAAAATTAAAATTGAATATCGCAACGATAAATATACGAAATCAAACACATCACAAAATTTTGATATTTTTCTTGTAACTTAAATATCACTTCAAATAAAAAATAATATTAATCAGCTTATAATGTACTTTCGGCAATCATTTCAAAATTTTATATGACTATGGTGATCAGTTCTGGTGATTCACCCAGTAGCCCACATACCCACTAGGGAAAACATTTTTGCAAATCTGGAAAAGAGTCTGACATTTAATGAAGATATATTTTCCACTCAAAAGTTACAGAATAAATAATTGATAATTGAGCTTTTAGCAATCATTTCAAAATTTGACATGGTCGAGGTGACCAATTTTTAGGGTCACCTAGTAGCCACCATCCAATCCACCAAGATCCATATCATCTGGAAAACACATCTGCGCTGTGAATGTGTTTTTCCATTCAAAAGTTACAGAATTGATTTAGAAAAAAATAGTTTGGGAACCACTGTAGAACGAAGCGCTCACAAAGTGCTTTGTTAATGCACTGAGATTTGAGAAAAGAAATTTTGAATGCATTACTTTTGTCTTTGATGCGATGATGATGGAGAACAAAATAATTGAACATTATGCAAAATATAAAACTTCTTCACTTTCTTGCCATCCTCTGCAATCTGGGAGCATATCGGAGCCGTCATTACGACAGTGCTCAAAAAATTAGGTTTATTTCGAACGCGAAGTTGTCAGAGTTCATCTATGTTTGGCCTCATTTGCATTGGCGATTATTAACCTCGCTCATTTGCAATGCTAAACTATGTCTGATGGCAAGATTTAAGTTTGGATACATTCGGCAGCTCAGCGAACACATTTGAACCCACTAACCAACAAGATGGATGAATGGTCAGTCGAACCTAGTTCAGATGACTTAGAAAGTCATAACTTGTATTTACCCCTGACATATCCAGAATTCAACGATGATATTCCCAGCCCACCAAGTCTACCATTCCCACTTCCCCCTTTCTTCTGATTGTGTTGTGGGCTTGCGAAGCAATCCCACTTCGCAATTAACGGATCCATTCATCATGCTCGTTTAAACAGACATAGACTCTCTGTTTCTTGAGATGCAATTTCTTTTTAGATACACTTGTCGGAAGACCTCAAAAGGATTGACGACATTTCACTTTCAAAAGAAGTGGCAGTCAAAGAAAACATCACACCTTGGGTAACCCAAAAAGACATATCTAACATACACAAGGGCCACTCACTCAGCGAGAGTGTTGGAAGATACATTTCAAAAGAAATTAAAAACTCTGTTTTCTTTAGAACATTTGCCAACTGCAACGCACCAACCAAAGTGTTTATGCCAGACTAACACTTGGCGAATGTCCTTATTCGCATCGCATCGCAACGTACACAGCAACGAGTGGCCACAAGGAATGCAGTTTGTGTGTCTAGAGAGGGGAGGGGTGGAGGTGGAAGATGCAAGCTCTTGAGAGCACTACATTTGAATTGATGGTGAACATCGCTCAAGAATCTAGAGAGTGCTGAACAAATTATCAATATATAAAGAAAATAGTGTGTTGGCGTGAAATAAATTGTAAAACGAAGATTAAAACTATAGCCATTAATGATATAAATGTAGTTTGTAGGTTGCAGTTTTAATTGTGTCTCAATTAAAATAATTATTAATAATAATAAATAATTAATAACACTTAATAATATTCAATAACCACTTAACACTTAATAATAATAAACATTTGTATCGGTGTTTTGAGGCAGCGTTCAGTATTTCCCTCTTTTGCACATTCTTATGATGATCCGGCAAAGGAAACCTTTTGATACTTACATTTTACGTATAGGATGTGTTTAGAATTATAACTTAAAAAAACGAGGAACATTTTAGTGGAACATAGCACCTCTATTTATGGGTCTTTTCAGGTCATTTTTACAAAAACTTCCATAAAACAGGGATTTAACGTCTCAAAATATTCTAAAAAATATTTGCCATAGAATTCTACTATAAGTCTCTTAATACACAAAACTCAAAACTTAACTCAAATGCCAGAAATAAGTCAAAATTAATTTTAGAGTTAATTTCGTAATTTTTCCGAATTGCTGTTAAACTGTCCTACAAGACTTAATTTTAGGGGGGAATGAAACAAATATTCTACGTCAAATTTCACCATAAATTATTTAAACCAGAAAGTATTTATTAAATTCTTGTTTTGTTCTTGATGAATACTGATATCTGAAACTATAGGTGAAATATAGCTAATTGGGTTTTTTAGTGACTACACTACAAATGTCCTTTGGAACTTAAAGGATAAAATTTTTCAAAAATTATTTTTAATACGTAGGACACTGGTGTAAATGCCAAATCAAAGAAAAGTATATGTGCTAAAAATATATTAAATTTCTAGATACTATCTATATTAGTTTAGTATTAACAACCATTTAAAGTTTTGTCTCTTAAAAATCAAGATAAGGGGTAAACTTTAAATATATGTTAGTGCTGAACTAATACAGACAGAAGCATGATATTTGAAATATTTTTAATATGTATTGTCCTCTTTAATTTGATGTAACACGTTCGACAGGGCTTAAAATTAAATTACAAAAAAAGTATTAATAATTTTTGGATAAAATCAAAACCAAATAAATAATGTTTTTCCAGCTCGAGGTCTTAGTAATTTTGTATAAAATTCTTTATTAACTCCAATATTCACAATTTCGAGGAATTGCATCCTCAGGGGTATGTATATAAGACAACAACAATACAAATATTACTTAGTCAAATCAGCGAGCACATGCATAACATTGTATTGGCAAAGTGAGGTTTTTAGTGTGTCGACTTAGTTCGGTGGAATATTTTGTTTATTAGTGCTTCTCATTTGTCATATGCAACCGCTGGAACTAATATTAACCCTGATTTAAGTCAAAGACATACATTCGTTGCGAAAGTTCTGACGAGATGGGGTAGCGCCCATCGAAACTGCGCAGTCAATTTTAAGCTGCAACAATAAAGGTCTCACTTTGCCTTTTTGCTAATTTTGGGTTTTGCTGAAGACTTCAGCACAACATTTGGTCTTAAACCAAAATAAATGACAACACATACAACATAACGGACCAACTATACATACAAACAAAATTATTTTTAACAATATTTTCCGTTCCAATTATTTGAATGCATTGAATCAGTCAAAAGTTCAAAAATTATACAAAATAGGGCATTTTAGCCCATGTATTGATGTGATATTGAAGAGCCGATATCTCGAAAACTAGAATACATAAATCGGGTATTCCAAAAGAAATTATTTAGCCCTTGGTAAGTTGCCTTTGGAATACCCGATTCATGTATTCTAGTTTTCGAGATATCGGACAATCAAAATTCGATACATATATATATACCCGATATCTGAAAAGCTATATATATGTCCGATCTCAAACGGAATTTGGACAAACTCTTTTTTAGAAAATATTCTACTGACCAAAGGCTAAATAATTGACTTTGGAATACCCGATTCATGTATTCTAGTTTTCGAGATATCGTCTATTCTATGTCACGTCAATACATGGGCTAATGTGACTTATTTTATATAGTTTCTGGACTACTGACCGATTCGATGCATTTAAGTTATTGGAACTAAAGTACTGATAAACAAATATTGCACAATTCCTTTTATTTTTATTTTGTTTTTAGTGTTTTTTTACGAAAAAAATACGTTTAAATACGTTCCACAAGCTAAATTGGTTTGTGTCTTGGGTGTGGGATGAATTTAATGTTGAATGTTTGAATTGTTGGCTGCGAAAAGAACTTTTGTTTTGGTCACGTGCGAATGCCTCGGCTTTTTTAAATTATCTTGAAAACGAAAAATTACCAAAAATCATCATTAGCAGCAATTATACAGATAATTAAGAGCTATAAGTTAAGCATATGTGACGCGCAAAATAGAATGGGACCTAAGGGTAAAAACCGGTTTTGTTCAGGAGAGCCATATTAAAGATTTAAATACGTGTATCTTTGATGTACCATCACTGAGCGTGTTGGTATTGGTCTCATTTGAAAGCGACACATCTTATGACGTCAGGAACGTGTTGGTCAACCTTGAAAACGCGCGTAGGTCGTCCCTACCTCTTGTTTTGTGTAGTTGGTTTTTTTATTTTTTTTGTACCCAGCGCGCTGTTTCCATGAGTTTGATATCAATTTTGCTCGCGTTTTTTCGAATCCAGGTTTAATTTCTGAAATTATTAGTTGTGAATTATAATAAATACTCATTTATAATTCTTTTAAATCGTGAATATCACTCTGTTAGTACGAACATTTTTTCACATAAACTTATTATGTTATTCGCGAAAATAAGTTAAAACTAATAACATTCTTACTGACTGGTTTAGGATGAAATGGTGGACGAATTCGAAGAAGTAGATTTACTTTATCGCTTCCCTGATGACGAGGATGATCACGATCACTTCTCAGAATTATCGGATAGTGACTCTGAAGACGATACCGATAATATGTACCTTGATAAATCTGATCGTGATTTACGCGAAGAAAAGGTAGTTGCTGTAAGACTGTATGGTTCAAAAATACCTCCGTGTTGTTCAAATCAATGAAGTGATCCCTAAGAAGATGGCTGTGGATTTTCGTACGTCTTTCATGAATTTAGATAAGGAATCCCAAGATTTAATTATTCTCGGACATCTGGCAGCTCACCGTGACGATGCAATGCTCAGGTCAAAAGTTGCTGATCGATCGCGAGCTATGAAGAAACGGTACAATCAGATATATTGTTTTCGAAGTTTGCCGATATGCCGTGATATGTACTTCTTCCTGTATACAATGGGAATTAAACGCGACAAAAATCTAATCGAACATTACGACAAAAATGGTGTTTATCCACGCGAACATGGCATGACGGATAAAATTAATCGTACAGATGTTTTAACTACTTTGAAAAAAAATTGTTTCATTTATCTGTCGTTTTGCTGAAACTGTTGCTATCACTTTACCTGGACGTCAACCAAATCATGGTGATTATCGTTTATTGAAACTTCCAACCAAATACACCAATAGCGTCGAACCGGGTGGTAAAATCGTAAAACTTCACACTTTAAATACCGCTGTGGAAGAAATATTGTCCCTACATCGACACTATGAAGCCGGCATACGATTTGCGCGAATTGTGTCGAAATCTTGCAAAAGATTCTGTTAATACAGTAAACGTTACTGAAGTTGAAAAAGAAGCAACATTGAAGGTATATTCTGATCATTTGCAATCTGCCAACACTCAGCGAGAGAACTATAACCACTTGAGAACATTAGCCAAGACTGATCCAATTGCCATGTATCCAGGTATTCCAGATGCTTAAAATGTTAGCTTTCCGTCGGATCCACAGCAAATAAGAACTGCATACTTTAAATCAGGTCGCAAAGCAGCTATTTTCGGAATTACAAACGAACGTCAAAATGTTCAACACATCTTCTGTATTGACGAAAGCGATTCCATTGGAAAAGGTCCGAATTCAGTAATATCAATGCTTGATTACTACCTACGAGAAGTGCATTCAACTAAAAAATTAGTGATATTCGCTGATAACTGTGTTTCACAAAATAAAAACAATGCGATGATACGATATTTACAACACCTTGTCGATACATCCAGATGTGAGTCAGTTCAATTGAACTTTTTGTTAACCGGACATACAAAGTTTTCACCTGATCATTTATTATTCGGAGCTTTCAAATCAAAATATGCCCAAACTAATGTCGACTGTTTCATGGATGTAGTTGATTGTGTCAGAAAAACAACTCGTAATGGATTTAATGTTCCTGTACCTTTTCGACTTCCAAACTCAAGTGAGCCTGTTGTTGAGTGGAGAAAATGGGGCGAATACTTCTCCACTAAATATAAAACTTTAATTGGAATATCGAAGTATCATCACTTTGTATTTATTGCTCAGTCACCAGTGCAATGTAAACTGTTTGCGAATTCAGCCAGCATAAATGAAAACATACACCTGGGTAACAATACCAGTTTCGAAGACAAACCAATTATAATTCCGTCACCAGGGTTATCGATGAATCGTCAATGGTACTTGTATAAAGAGATCCGGGGTTTATGTTTTGACGATTCAAAAAAGATTCGGTTGCTCCTCTTCGTTTGGTCTCTGGAAATGGAAACGAAGAGGAGGATTCGGAGAAAGTGGACAATCCTCAATAAGTGGAGGCAGCAGACGTTAAGAAGAAATCGAAAAAATAAAGGACCGGTACCGTCATGGAACCAATTCGCAAGAACCGTCGAATAAAATGATTTTTCTATTTTTTGTTAAATTGTTAATAAGGAAAAAAATAAATAAATAAATAAAAACAAAGAAATTTTACCGTTAGGTCCCTTTCTATTTCACTTCGGAACACTTTTGGGGCATGGGATCGGTCTCATTCGATGCTCAGATGTTTTCTGACACTTTAAATGCGTATGACGGTCACGTTCGACATCATGGAATTGTAAATAAATATATAGAAAAGATATGTCAAGCAATAGACAACTATTTTTCAGAGCTATAAGAAATAAAATGAACTAATTAATTTTAATTCCAAAGCGCAATATTGCAATTAGCAATAATATCATAATTTTCTTAATATTTTACTGCACTTATAGTATTAATTAATTATTTTTTTATGTATACATTTATGTTATAAATCAGCTCATATTAGTCAAGTTTTTCGTATTTGATGTTCGGGAAACCATCTACGACGTGTCACTGTTTGGTGCAAATTTTCGGGGATCAATATTGGCCTCCCGAATCATGATTTATCAATCGATAATACTAGTGTGTGCATGTAGGAGGATATATAAAAACCGGCTCGACTTTAAGGTCCCTCAAAAAAATATTTTTAAATTCATATACAAATGATTCATCCGAAAATATGTCTGATATTTGGTATTGTATACATATCTATGCGAAAAGCATCATTTCAATCACTGCTGTCAAATTTTCACTATGCTTTTGTCTAGAAATGCAAACCAAACAAAAATGCAAACAATGCAGTACTTGCACTGCCACTACACGAATGTCCAAAATACATTTTGATTGATTTGCATATTGATCAGTATATGAATGAATGTTTGTATGTATGCATCCACATGTGTGTGCGTACACACAATCCATGTACCAAAGGGATGTAAATTTATTTTAATGTCATGGACTGTGATGATTTTTCACATTCATAAACAAGTGTTGGAGCATGAGAGAGTGGGTGCGTGTGTGTGCTTGCGAATGCATTTCTCCCAACTGCATTGCACACACAAACACACACACACATATGCACAAATCCACAAATGTGACCCATTTTGTTGTGTTGGCTGTTTATGCACACTTTCTCTCTCCGCATTTTAGCAAATAACACAAAATATGCACCAAGCTCCCCCACCCCCTCTTCCGCACTCTCTGGCATTCGTGTTAATGCTCGTATATCATAGACCCACTCTCTCACACACACACAGACGCACACATGCAAATAATTTACTTCCGCTAAAAAATGGGAAAAGCGACGCCATACAAATATACCATTAGCAGTCACATCTGTGTACATTTGGCTGTGTTGTTTGAGTTTGTGTTTGTGCGGGTGTGTGTGTGTGTTTGTTTTTGAGTGACTAAATGTTGGTTCATTCCTGAGTGTGTGCTGGTGTGCACCGGGTATGTTGCAAAGAAATGTTCTTTCATTTATAAAAATATAGGAAAAGGTTTTTTTTTTGTTTCTGATAAAAAATAGCACAAATGCAAACATGAAAATGAAAAACCAATGTTGTTGTTCTTGTTGCTGTGCCTTTCATATGACCCAAATACACACTTAGAACATGTGCACCGCCCCCTCCGGACCGTACAAGCACATGCACTCATTCTCATACTCATACAGAGAGACGGATATTTGCATATGAGTTTAATCTTCATTCACACATTCATGCACCCCTACATTCGCTCATTTATTTCAATTGCGAATATGGGGGCAGGGGTGTGTAGTGGTGGACCGGCTCCTATTTGGGAGTACATAATTCTTAACACATACATATATATGTATTTATGGATGTGTGTAGGAGGACAAATTGAAAAGTAAATTTTTTATAAGAAATTATCCTCACCTAGTGCCAAAAGATGGTAACGCATGGAAAGGTGTGTGGTTCTGACCATGCTTAATTGCTCCAAAACATTTATGAAATTGACAAAGCAGTGTTTAGGGAATGTACGTAGTATCTGCAGTAATACTTTTCCACATGAAGTTCTATACAAAAAAAAACATATAAAAAGGCAGTTAAAGTCAATAGGGCCAAATTTTATATGCAAACAATTAGGGTCTGTTAGGTTTATTATACCCTACACCACTTCGTGGACTAGGGTATTATAAGTTAGTTTCGCGCCAAATGTTTGTAACACCAAGAAATAATCGAGCTAGCCCCACCTTTAAGTATACCGATCGGCTTAGAATCACCAGCTGTCAACGATGTCTGTCTGTCCGTCCGTCTGCTGTCCATCTAAGCTTGTTCACACTCTACAGGTCGCAATTGTTGTCCGATTGTCATTAAACTTGGCAGAAGTTATTCTTTCTGACCAAGAACCATCGGTATTTAATTTGGAGGAAATCGGTTCAGATTTAGATATAGCCCCCATACAAATGTCGCTCCCTATTTGACATTTTCCGCTCTAGAAACCACATTTTGTACCCTATTTTCTTTAAATTGGGCACAACATCTTATAATCCAACTAGAAACAGCTCTGCACAAATTGGGTAAGATCGGTTCAGATTTAGATATAGCCCCCATACAAATGTCGCTCCCGATTTGACATTTTCCGCTCTAGAAACCACATACCGTACCCGATTTTCTTTAAATTTGGCACAACATCTTATAATCTAACTAGAAACACCTATGGTGAAAATGGGTAAGATCGGTTCTGATTTAGATATAGCTCCAATACTCCCGAATGTTTAACCGATTTTGGCCAAACTTTACATATTATATTTCGTCAATAAACATACATGGTGAGAGCGGGTCACATCGTTCCAGGTTTCAATATACCCCCATACAAATGTCCTATCCGATTTAACATTTTTTGCCAAACACTTCCATTTACAGGATGCAGAAATCCTCCCCGGTTTCACTTTTTTACCGAATTGAATTGTAATGACATAGAAAGTCCTTAGCCTTTCCTTACTTGTTTGGGAGATGATCATGATATTCTTCTACTAGGAGTACCTACCGTGAATGACTAATATATAGGCCCATGTTTTGGACCAGGCCCAAAATGTTGTTATAGGCTCCCTTTTGAAATGTCGGTCCGATTCATCCTATTACTACTGTATAATTTGTATGTGTCTGTCGGATAATTGGATCAATTACCATATTATTAACCATATTCGTTAAATATGACTGAAGATTAATTTATAGTAACAGTATAATTTATATGAACTACATAAAATTGTTCCCATGAAATACCTGGGTTTAGTAATCAATGCGAGGTACATACGTAGGGAGTGGTGTAGGGTATTATACAGTCGGCCCCGGCCGACTTTAGCCTTTCTTTACTTGTTTTAACATTAATATGTAGTGTTGAGGGAAATCAATTCCTAAATATAATTATTTGCATAATGAAATATAATTCAATCTGAATATTAGACCAATTTCTTTAACTGAAAATACATTAAAGAATAGTTTAATCATCTATATTCGTTTGATATGTTATTTTTGTTAAGAGTTAAAAAATCGATTGACAAAAAACATTTCTCGATTGGTCTTCATCGTTTGAAAGCAATTTTTTTTACTTTACTATAAAAAACGAAATACTATCTGAAATAGCATTCCTAGAGACACAAACAGATTTTTCCACTTTGATGAACTCAAAAACGTAACATTCCTGAAAAAAAGTATCTGTTTGTTTTTTCAGAGAACCTTTGATGACAAACGAAATGGAACTTTGGCATTTTATTAAACAACAAGAATCCAAAGTGTATAACTCTGCTGTGAAATTGTGAATACATATGCACTAAAGAACATTAAAGTCAGTAAAAAGACAAAGTTGACAGCATTTTTGCAATGGAATTAAAAATTGGAATAAAATTAAAATTTGGAAAAAAAATAAAATCAATAAGGTATCATAGCAAAATTCGATTAAAAGCAAGTACGGAAGGAATAAAGTCGAAAAAGAAAAATCAATGTAATTTTTAGAACCGAAAATTGTAGAGGAAATATCCTTTAGTAGCCTTAAAATTCTGAGACTACACTATGGGAAATATTTTATGGCGAATTTCTAATTCGAATAGTTTTGTGTTAAACTTGTTTTGTTAAAAGCTTCGTTGAAACGCCCCAAATGTTACATATCAAAATGTTACGCTGCAAAAAAACCTATAAATGTCACATTAAAATTTAACATAAATTGAGATACATTCTCCTTTTAGTGCAATATTGAACTATCAATCTTCCAGAGTTCTCTAACAAATATTTGCTTATTTTTCTGTTTCTGTTTCTGTTTTTATTTTTTTTTCAAATATCTAACACCATTCACAAAATACCATAAAAGAGCGCATATTTCCCATATCATATTTGATATTGATTTTGTTGGTGGTTATTTCGGGAGGGAAAAACAAGTAAAGATTTTACAAATGGAACGCTTTTTCGTGTATATTTTCGTCATCGCAACAAGGCAGCAGCAAAAACGAAAAATGTTTTTATTTACGCTAAACTATGATAGAGCTTTTTTTGCTGAAACACAAAAAAAACTCGGAATGCACACTTTGTACATCTCCCACTAGGGTATGCGAAGAGGTTATATTGGTGTGGTCATGGCGTTTGTGACATCCTTAAACTTCTCAGACAAAGTGGTCGGCCGAATAAGGTCTATAGGAACTTCTTGAATCATTTTAGTCAATGGAGCTCCCGATTAATCATATTAAAAATGGCCAATTTTTTAATACCCAAAAATTTTATTTGCGAAAATTTTCGAATCAATATGCACCGACTAGACTAAGCTAAAACGTTAATAAAAATCTTATTATCAAAATAAATTTTCAAAAATAGTTTGTGTTGACATTATTGGACTTAGACTCTATAACCATAATTTTGACTTGCACTGGATAATTATCCAGGCTAAGTCCAAAATTTTGAACACAAAATTATTTTTTCAAAATTTGTTTTCACACACACATTGATATTGCTTCCCTACAAACATTTGGATGATATATCACCAAGAAGATATTGCGGCAATATCTTCCATTTATCGCTTTGAAGAAATTCATCAAAATATATTTTTTTTCATATCATCCATTTATCACTTTGGAGAAATATTAGCGATATTGACCAAAAATATATTGTTGACATTTTTCGTATCAATGTTTGATTAATAAAAAAAGTAATTTGTCTTTTTATTAATAATCCGTGTCTTTTTACGTGTTTTAATTGTAAGTTCTACAGAATGAATTCGCACGATATAAGACAAGCAAGTAAAAGAGAAGCTGCAAGAATAATGACACAAATTTTCCCAAGAAATGAAAGAAACAATGAATCAAGTAATCAAGAGTCAAATAACAAACGTTCATATATTGAAGATGTAAGTTTTGATACATCTCAATACCGTTTTGAAAACGTAAGTGCCTCTTCATCTGAAGAGTTATTTGACTCTATTGATTGGGATACTGATGAAGGTACAGATGAAGATATCCAAAGTCCATACGAAAAGTGTGAAACATTGAAAGATAAAATATGTAGATGGTCCATTCGAAATATGATAAGCAACCAGGCTATGAATGAATTATTAGAAATTCTGAGGAGTATGGACGTACCAGTTACAACAGATGTGAGAACTCTTAAGAAAACGCCAAAGGAAGCTCCATCAATTCAAATGGGATCAGGTGTTTATATTCATTATGAACTTAAATATGCACTGACCGATTTAATATTGTCAACCGGGTTTGACAATGAAATAATTTTATTGGATTTAATGTTGATGGTTTACCTTTGGCCAAAAGTTCAAATAAACAAGTATGGTCCATATTTTACAATAACTGGGTGACTTGAAGAAGATGGGGGAAAGACAGCAGATGGCAATCGGGAGGCTGATGGAAGAAATAATAACAGTGAAAAGAGAAGTAAGAAAATTAAATAAAGACACGATAAGATCCAGTGATGAGCTATCCTTGCTGCCATCACTCCCAATTAACAATGTTGAAGTTTTAAATGAATTCGACAGCTAGTTATTAACAAGTGAACATATGAGAAAACAGCTGGTAAGTTGATTATTGGTACACATATTATCAGAATATCATATTTATTGCATATCATCAATCAGACACTGTTTTTAACACGAATTGGAGGTGATGACATTGCAGTTTTTATTAGACAAGCTCTTAGAAAACTGTTAACTGACAGCTTGGCTACAAATTTCACTTGGATGGGGACCAAGGAGAAGCCATCGGTTCAAAATTATATCTTCATTTCTGCAATAAAAGGTATGTAAGAGGAATTCTAAATAATATTGCTTGTATTTATTTGTTTTATTCTTAGGTACGTGCTTTGGTTGCTTCCCAAACGTAAGTGAAAAAATGTAAATTTGGTTATCCAGAAAATTCTTTTATATGCGAAGGACCGAATTGACAAACGGAATAAGGCGAAAACTGCAGTGGTATAATTTAATCTAGCTATTAATTTCAGACCATCTATTTAATCTGTAACTTCTAATTGTTTTGTGTTTTATTGTCATTTACATTGTTATAGTAGTTCTTGTAATTATTAATTTACTTAAATTAAAATATGAAAACTATGGAAATTGCGTTTTTATCTTCCAGATGGTTATCTGGTGATATCCCGTTTTTATCACCCAGGTGATATTTTGGCAATATCATCTAGATTTCTTCCGGATGATAATCTGGCAATGTCGCCGATTTATCATCCGGAAGTATTGCTTTCGTATTGATATTTATAAAAATTTCAATAACTCAGTTAATTGCTGACGGATTTTCTAAGACGAAGCGGCGTTTTACTCCTTATTTATTTAAATAATTATTTAAATAAATTTATAGGTAGTACGGTTACCAAACAAAGTAATGAGCAAAAACATTGCCAAAGTTGAAAAATGGCTAAAAATTGTCTAAAAGTGTGTTTGCTGGACACCCAGCACCGAGATTTCTTAAGTTTTCTTAAATAGGCTATAAATATTAAATATAGATCCAGGTTTCGTTTTTTCAAAGGTACGAAACCCCAAAGGTACGAAAACCCGGATTTTTACCCGTAACTCAAGTTTTTGAAGGTGCCTAGAAAATTTCGAATACAGATTCATGTTCTACTCGACTCGACCTATCAGACAAATAATATCACCTCCCAGAATTTGTGTAAATAAATCTAATATTTTTATTATTTCTAACCATGCTTATAAACCTATATGCTTATTCTATATATACCGAAATAATAATTCAGCCAATTCCCATTTTTCTATTTTATCCCCTTAAGAGTACGATTTTCTACAATCTCTTTATTTTATGTGTTTACGCAATTAGATGTATGTACACATCGAAAATCATCATTCTAGCTTAAGCCGTTTAGTTGGTACCATTTTTATTCCTCTGTTTCAATTGTATTCCTTGAAAGTACGAATTTGAAGAAACCTTCTATTTTCCGTGACTACGCAGTCAGAGGAAGGTATACTCCGAATTTTATGACTCTAGCTGCGATCATTTGGTTGGTACTATTTTTATCCCCTTTTTCCATGTTAACCCCAAAAAGTACGAATTTTGAAAAATCTGTTTATTTCACGTGTCTATACACCGAATTTGATTATTCTAGGTGCAGCCGATTGGTTGGTACCATTTTTATCCAGATGCCCTTTCGTCCTGGAATTTTATGACGATCAAGAAGATACAGGCACAATAGCGCCGAATGATCGCAAGCGCCAAACCACACATTTTACAGGAGAAGGTTTTTATTGATTATTTTGAAATATTTGCATAAAATGAAATATGTTTTAATGCAAAATGTTTTAATTCCTCCATATCCAACGAATTATTTTTAAAAATTGATCATTTGTTTACATCATACGGTACTTTTGGCGCTTGCGATACAAATATTGTACTTGCGGCTACAAATACTGAAAAAAATATGGCGCTTACGATATAAGTTTTTTTTTAGATTAAACCTCGAAATTTTAGTAAAACACTCTTTTTATTACAAAAAAAAATATTAAAACAGCGTAATAAAATAGATAACTTTTATAAATCGAAAATGAACAGTAAAGTAATTCAAATCGTTAATAAAAAACTATTTTAGACACATTTGATTTCCTATGATTAATAGTTAAATTTCATATATATAGTCTTTAGGTAATATCGATATCTTCGTTGTCGCTTTCAGCCAATGTGTCTTTGATTTGATCACTATTCATATTCAAATACTAAATTTGGTATCGTTTGGGAATTATTTCTTTCTCACATAGTCTTTTTAAATCTCTGTATTTCTCCACTGAAATTTTTAGTTGTTCAGGGTAGAGCGGTTTTGGCCCATTGGCAACGATCATTGATTGTTTCTCTGAACGAAAAATTAAATTAATATTCATTTCATAAATCCTGTCCGCAAAAAATCTATATTTAAACCCAGTTTTTCAAAATGTGCCGAACTCAAACAAATTAATTTTATTTTAATGTTTTGCTGTAGAAATGCTGTAGAAAATGGATTCCACTCCTTAAAATCTAAATGATTCAGTAAAATACTTTCATAACACTTCGGTATGCGTGCGGGAATTTGTAATTATGGTCGGCCACTCAGAAGGGGTGGAAGGTTCTACCTTTCCAAAATGATTCAATTGTAGAGTGTATAGAATCAACTCTATAGAATTGTGGCCAAGGTGCCCATTTTCATCACTATTTTAAGCTAAATATTATGTTTCTTTGTCAAATTTTCAACTATTTCAATTAAATAAACGTTAACGTTTACCCACAATTCGGCTTAATATACGAATATTGCAAGAAGTATATTAAGTTATTGTATATAAGGCACAAATCATACAATAAGGCTTTGTGTTCTCCAAAAAGACAATTTGGAGCTACTTTCAGTTCTTGAGGGTAAACTTTTTTCTTCTGGATCGATAAATAAATTTATAAAACACATATCTGGGAATTTGGAGCTACTTTCAGTTCTTGTGGGTAAACTTTTTTCTTCTGGATCGATAAATAAATATATAAAACACATATCTGGGAACTTCGAACCTCTTAGCTTAGTTCATTCTATGGCCGAGGGTATAAAAATACACTTATTATTGCATCAATATATTGATAGACTTGTCTAAAACATTTATAAATATCTCTTACATTATCTGAAAGGTTTTGCCTAAATTCATAAATTGTCACTTACGATAAAATTGCTTTCTTTGAAAATGTGAGCAGCGATTTACGATAAAATCTTAGCCAATTTTTTTTGTATGAACGTTAACAATTTTGTCATTTTGACAATTTTTATTTATGTATCAGCCGATAAAATTTTAAATTGAACAATAAAAAATATTTTCAGAAAATGTCGTTTACGATAATTCCGCGCTAAGGGCTCGATATATCGATGGCTTATATTCATAAGTGGCTATGAACAAAAACAAACATAACTTTTCAGGAGAGCGAATAAACTGATTTACTCCTTAAATTTAAGAGTAATTTTTAATCATTGTTCTACAGTTTAATCTGAAGAAGATTACTAATTGCTGCGATTAAAAAGTTTTCGAAATTTCCTATTATTCCTGGTTTCATGGTTCATAGCCACTTTTGCACGTTTAAAATTGAGCACTATAAATATTGAAATAAGCACATAGCCATTTATGCCCAAATATATAAATAAGATTTATTCTAAACTCGATAACGTTTTTCATGAAATTTTGGCAATGTTGTGTAGAAAACTTTTTTTCTCGGATATACACAGCGATTACAGCTTCACCCATCAGATTGGTAACATTTTTATCCTTTCACAATTTTTTACTTTACAGCCACTACTTATCCTACTTTAGCCTGATAACTTGGGAAGCAAAATGCTATTAACGGCGAAATGATGTAATTTGCTAAAGGGTGATTTTTTAGCTATTATCTTTTTGGCAACACTGGTTTAAACAGTTTCGTGTTTTGTTTCTCTGTCAAACATCTTCAGTTTGGTTTATAATTTAACCATGAATCGTCATACAAACGAACAACGCTTGCAAATTATTGAATTTTATTATCAAAATGCGTGCTCTATTAAGAAAGATCATCGCGCGCTTCTTCCATTTTATGGTCAGCTCATTTTTGGCTCAATGGGTACGTAAATAGGCAGAATTGTCGATTTTGGAGTGAATATCAGCCAGAAGCATTACAAGAGCTACCAATGCATCCAGAAAAAGTCACGGTTTGGTGCGGTTTATGGGCTGGTGGCATCATTGACCGTACTTATTCAAAGATGATGCGTAACTGTAACGTAACGTGAGATGATATCCAATTTTTTGTGCCCAAAATGCAAGAGCTTGACTTGCATGACATGTGGTTTCAACAAAAATGCCACACAGCACGCGCAACAATGGACTTATTGAGAGACGAGTTCGGTGAACATTTTATTTCACGTTCGGGACCGGTCAATTGGCCGCCTAGATCGTGCGATTTAACGCGTTTAGACTATTTTTTGTGGGACTTTAACATAGTCCATGCTCATGTCTATACAGACAAACATTAAATTATATGGACCGTACTATCGATTCAAATAAAGATTTCATGCATTTTTCTGAATTTTATGTGTTTTTTTTTAACTTTCCTATAGCTTTTAAAAAATCACCCTAGTACGATATGCCGAAAATCTAGAAAAATGTTTTAAACAAAATCATTGTAGCGAATTGCAACCTTCGGTTATATGCTGCTCCCTTTTTGACTTTTTTATTTGTATTATTTTTATGTTCATAGCCACTTATACAGTCACGAACTTACGTGTGAGTTGATAGCCAAATCAGAAAAATTAAAAAAAAGGCTTTAGAAAAAATGTCTTCTCCAAATTTATATGACAGATGACATCCAAATCTGATAACAGTTGGTTATCAAAAAGGTGTTACCTCCTTCCTGGAGGTGGAGGGTATAAAAATTCTATTTTTGGAACATATTTTACCCACTTTGGGAATATGTGTATTTTCAAAATCTAGAAGAGCAAATTTTTCTCCGGTCATTCCGTGGAGGGAATATATAAATAAATTAAAGGTACTTATGATGGCTACAAATATAGCACCACAAAATGTTTCATAAAAACAGTGGTTATGAACAGTCTTCAAAAATTTGAGGAAAAAAGTTGGGTTATAAGATGTTGTACCAAATTTAAAGAAAATCGGGTACAAGATGTGGATTTTCGAGCGGAAAAAGTCAAATCGGGAGCGACATTTGTTTGGAGGCTATATCTAAATCTGAACCGATCTTACCCAAATTCTGCATAGGTGTTTATATTTAGATGGATTGGTGTTTATAGATGTTGTGCCAAATGGATAGGTGTTTATAATTGTTGTGCCAAATTTAAATAAAATGGGACACAAGATGTGGATTTTTGAGCGGAAAAAGTCAAGTCGGGAGCGACATTTGTATGGGGGCTATATCTAAATCTGAACCGATTTCATCCAAATTCAATACGGATGGTCACTGGTCAGAAAAAACGGAAGCAATATTTTGTTAAATTTTTTTAACCGCCAACACTCTAGCGCAAAAAAAAACAATGTTTATATGCAATATAATCTGTGAATAAATGTAGAAGTTATGATACTCTTTGTAGATCGGCGCAATTTTATTTTTCATTTTTTAAGTGTTTTTTTTATTATCTTTATTTATCGACTTTATTCCATAAAAATGGATTTGGGACCAGTGTGAGGTGGAGGGTATAACAATTCTATTTGGAACATATTTTACCCACTTTGGGAATATGTGTATTTTCAAAATCTAGAAGAGAAAATAAACATCGCAATTTCTAGAAAAAAATATCATAATTTTTCTCCGGACATTCTGTGGAGGGTATATACGATTCGGCTAGGTCGAACATACTGCCATTTTTATTTGTTTTTTTCTCACATTGATACCCAAATGTTGTATCTCTATTGGTAACAATATATATGTACATATTCGCGATGAGAGAGAAAGTAGGTTAGGTTTCGCAGTTGACATAAAGATTTCGAAACTATTTCGGATTTTTTTCGTTTCGGTACAAAGGATTTGCTTTTGCATAAAGCTTCGTTAACATTTGCACATAAATTTGGGAAATTGTTTCACACAAATTTTTTCACGATAACACAGTTGTTGGTTATTTTCACTTTATGGTTTTTAAATTTCCATCCAGTAACTATCCCATATAAGTACAAAATTTCTTTATTTTTAGTTTCTTTTGTCCGCCATCCTTAATCCTTTACACATCCTTCCATCCACACAATCCTACAAATCACTTTCGCTAATAGTTTGCTTGTTTTCTCCACATAGCTGATAATACACCCATCTATTTATTTGTTTTTCAAATTATTCACGACTCCGTTTGACAATTTCTTCTGACAACTCTTCCAGATTGGAGTGCCACCATGAAAATTTAACAACTGAATGCGATGTTTTGGTTGTTTTGTTTTTTTCTTTTTTTGGCAATTTCAGCGAATGCAATATAACTCAAGAGCAAATGAAACCAAATACAGCAACAATTGATGCTGAAAACAGTTTATGTTCTAAAGAGAAAAAGCGAAATATAGAAATAAAAAAGAACAACTGGAAAAAATATAGCTCAGATAACAGGAAAAGCTCTAAACATCTCAAAATGTTACACTCACGTCTATGAGAATAGGAACAGACAGAGTAAGCGGGTTTTGGGTGGATGCAGAAATAAGATCAATAAAAGATGGAAGCGCATAATAATCCAATAACACCGTTTTAAAATGTTTGCTTTGGAACAAGTGTTTCCCAAAGTTATTAAATCAGATAACAATATGCAATAAAAATGTTGTCGAAGGGTCACGTATAACAATTTCTGATGTATAATCGAAAACGAAAACTATATTAAAAATAAAAAATATTTAATTAAAAAATGTAATTAAAAAATGTGGATGCAAAGTGGTTTCGAGCCAGGAGAATGTCACAGTTCAACTCAAATACTGATTTAAGACCAAAATTAAACTACGACATTTTTTGTGGTTTTTGTTTTTAAATTTTTACTTAAATTTTAAATTTTTGGCGAAGGTGCTTTCAATATTTTTAATCTCATGTTGGCAATATAAGTCCGTTAACACCCGGTTACATGTTAAATTAAAGGTACTCATGATGGCAACAAATATTGCACCACAAAATTTCTCATCAAAACAGTGGCTATTAACAGTCTTCAAAAATTTGGAGAAAAAACATTTTTTTCTCAAAAAATATCTGCCGTGAAATAGAATAAAAAAACCGAAGCAATATTTTGTTTAATTTTTTTAACAGCCAACATTCTATAGCAAAAAAAAACATGTTTATATGCAATCTAATCTGTGTATAAATGTAGAAGTTATGATACTCTTTGTAGACACACACGATTTTTTTATATCATATTTTTTTAACTTTTGTTTAAATAGCACGAAAAATGGTTTTACAAATAAGATAACACAATATTTTATTTTAGTTTGTAATAGCTGGCATCATAACAAGGCACACAAGGACTAGTTAAAGAATATCTGTGGCTAAATGTAAAGGGTGATTTTTTAAAAGCTATATGAAAGTTTTTCAAAAAAAAAAAAAACACATAAAATTCAGAATAATGCATGAAATCTTTATTTGAATCGATAGTACGGTCCATATAATTAAATGTTTGAAGATTATTTAATGCAAATGTTGACCTTGACTGCGCCTCAAATGGTCCATTCGCTTAGTCCAATTTTGGCATTTCCACGTTTTTGAGTAACAGAGGCCCAATTGCTGCGAACGAATCGATCGACGAATTGATGGTCATCATTAACACTGGCCGATATTTTCTTCAGTTCGCACTCTACGTAAGCGTGTTGGTGGTTTAATGTCCAACAATGTAAATTTGGTGCGAAATTTAGTCACTATAGCCCGAATAGCCGCTTCAGTGGGTCGATTAAACTGACCATAAAATGGAAGCGCTCGATGAACTTTCTTAACAGAGCACGCATTTTGATAATAAAATTCAATAATTTGCAAGCGTTGTTCGTTTGTAAGTCGA
Organism: Polietes domitor; assembly: GCA_947397865.1. Taxonomy (NCBI): domain Eukaryota; kingdom Metazoa; phylum Arthropoda; class Insecta; order Diptera; family Muscidae; genus Polietes; species Polietes domitor. The sequence goes on from OX377620.1 coordinate 49,288,958, forward strand.
TTCATGGTTAAATTATAGACCAAACTGAAGATGTTTGACAGTGAAACAAAACACGAAACGTGCGTCAGCTGTTTAAACAAGTGTTGCCAAAAAGATAATAGCTAAAAAATCCCTCTTTATAAGATATGATTCTTCTTGTTTTTTATTGAGGTATAGAACTTCGAATTGAAATAAAACACAAGAAAATCGTTTTAATGTCCATCAATTTGGCTTTATTGGAAGGATAATTTTATGCCATTAATGTTTAAATATGATTTCGGGCATGTGGCCGCCGTGGCTGGCTCGAATATAGCCAATTCTACAGGTCCAATTTTCAACCACTTTCCCCAATTGCTGTGCAGCTCCAATTGCTGTGCACGGTGGCGAATCAATTCATTCGGGTCCTCTTCAACACTTTGCTCTACAGCGGCAATTGTTTCTTCGGAGCGCACTGTTCGACGTCTCTGCGGATGCGTATTATCACATAGAGTAAACGTAGTGCGAAAACGATCCATGGTTAACCGAATTAATTGCTCTGATGGACGATTATGTCGACCATAAAATGGTGAACTTCGCGAACTGAACCATTACTTTCGAAATAAATTTGCACGATTTGCAAGCGTGGTTCTTTTGTCAACCTGTTCATGATGAAATGGCAAACCAAACTAAATATTAATCACTTAACAGCTGACAAAATGGCCGCCAACTTAAAGTTCTATACCCCAATAAAAAACACCCTATAGAAGGACATGTCGTCTTCACGTAGATATATCTAAATTAATTATGTAACTTTCGAACGGAAGGAGATATCTTGGCAAAATTTCACAAGCATATAGTAGAGGTGTCTTAAAAGTGATTTGGAAAGTTTTGGGTGTCTAATGGTAATAGGGACTACTGTGTGATAAAGCCTTCAAACAAGGGGAAGGCAAATTTTATATAAGTATAAAGCAGAAACATACATTTCTTTATAAAAAACGTATACCATTTTGGATAGAACATTTGGACAGAACAAGTGCTTTAATATTGAGCAACAGGCAATAAATATGGTATCAGTTATTTACTCTATTACAAAGAAAACTAAAAATTTCATAATCTAAAACAAGTAAGGAAAGGCTAAAGTCGGGCGGGGCCGGCTATATGATACACTCCACTTTCTATCGGAATACAATTCAATTCAGTAAATAAGTGAAAATGGGAAAATTGTTTTGTATGTTTCCTAATCACAGGCTAATATGACCTGGTCCAACTTGTCAAATCGAGAATAATATTTGTATCGGGGCTATATCCAAACATGGAATGAAGTGACTAACTTTCTCAATAAGTTCTTCCAGTTGAAGTATAACGTGTTATGCTCAATTTTAATTTGTATGAGAGCTATATGTAAATCTGAACCGATGTGACCCATTTTCACCATAGGTCTTCCTAGTTTAAATATATGATGGTTTGCCAATTTTGAACAAAATCTGTTCATATATGTGGATTCTGGAGCGAAAAAATTCAAATTGGGACCGAAATTTGCATGGGAGCAATATATAAATCTGAACCGATCTAACACATTTTTACCACAGCTGTTTCCAATTGAAATATAAGGTGTTTTGCGAATTTTGAAGAAAATCTGTTAAAATATGTGGATTCTAGAGCGGAAAAATTCAAATTGGGAACGAAATTTGTATGGGAGCTATATATAAATCTGAACCGATCTAACACATTTTTACAGCAGGTGTTTGTAGTGGAACTATAAGATGTTTTGCCAATTTGAAGATAATCTGTTGAAATATGTGGTATCTATCGTGAAAAGAGTCAAATCGGGAGTGAAATTCGTATGGGGGCTATATCAAAATCTGAACCGAATTTCTTCAAATTAAACAGCGTTCGTCCTTATCCCGAAAAAAATCGTTGTGCAAAGTTTCGTTTGGTTCTGACTACAATTGCGACCTGTATCGTGATTACAAGAATAGATGGGCAGACGGACAGACAGACGGACATTGCTAAATCGACTCAGAAAGTGATTCTAAGCAGAACGGTACAATTGACAATGTGTCTATCTCCCTTCCTTTTGGGTGTTACAAACAAATGCACAAAGACATAATACTCTCGTGGAGTGTATAAAAATACTTGAGAAAAACTTGATTTTTAGGGTTATTTCAGGAGCATTTAGCTCATGGAGGGTTTAATCTAGTAAAGAAATATTGTGCAAATCATCATTAAACAATCCAGGCTTTATTTTCGTCGGGTGCCTAGTGAATATAACTTCTGGTTGAAATAATATATTTGCAGCAGTCTTTGTACTAGTTTATTTAACATTGTATAAGAAATTAAATAGATCATAATGTTTAAAATACGAGACCAACCTATTTTCTTATCAGCTATCTCTTAAACTTTTTAAGGTACACACACATATAGGAACATTTTTTGAGCTATTTATGAGCACTATCTCCTTCCAAAATGTATTTTCAATCGGTACAAATAATTGTACCTTTGGCAGTCCTTTCAAAATATGACATGTCCGAGGTGACCAACTTTGTAGGATCACCCAAGTCATCTGGAAAGCTTATCTACTCTATGATTGCGATGGTTTGTCATGATACAGTTCAAAAGTTACAGAGTTAACTTAAAAAATCGATTAGACATACGATATGACTTTTTGATCGTCATAAAGATACAAATCTCACAATTCCTAAAAAGATGAAATAAAACAAAATATGCGATTTTTTTAGAAAAATTAACGTAATTCCTTTATGGCGCTCAAGCCTCCGAAGAAACAAATTATTGACAGCTATGTTCGTAAATGCCGTTCTATTTTTACTTGAATAAACAACCTTATAAATCCTATTCGATAGTTCAGGCCTTCCTTTCTAATATAGAGCAAATTAAACAAGGACAGAATGAATAAAATCTTTAAATTCTGTTTAACCGTCTGCAGTTGAAATTAAACCAAATGGACTTGTTCAGTTTATCCACTATAACGGTGATATACTAAAAACAACATTTGTTTCTTCTTTCTCTATGTTTCCGCAACCGTGGCAAACGATAGTAAAACAGCATCTCCAAACAGCAACAGAGAATATCTATATCCATATAAGACAGCGAACATCGAGCAACGAACAGCAAGTAAAGCAATGAATAATGATGTTGATGGATAGAAGAATATTACAACGACAACAACAGCTCGCAAGAAAAGAACAACGACAAGAAAAACGATAACAAATCTGAAAGATTTTTAGCTGAACATAAACTAGCAAAAGCAACAGCGGTGATAATGTTGGCTGCAACGACAGCACCAACAACACTGGCAGAGTTCAAATTTAAAGCTTGCCAACATAATGACATGACACGAGCGCGCTTGATTAGCTTCGGTGACACCACTATTACCAACGTATGCTGAAGACGGTGATGCCAAACACCCACACCCGCAGCTGTAGCATAAGTACATCAACAAACAGTCGCACACACACATCAGGAAACATCAAATAACATCAGGGAAACTAACAATGATAACACAACTATCGTTACCACTAGCACTATTGCTGCGCGGCACTGTGGGGCAGGATTTAATTTCATTCATCGAACTCTATGCATTAAGATGAAGATTTCAGAAATGGATCTACATACTAAACACTATATAATAGGGGCCGATGGTATTTATAACGACAATATCAAATGGTTTAATAGGGGTTGGATCTTCCTTTTTTATTTATTATGAATTACAATACAAAGTAAATTTATATTATAATATTGGTCCAGGAATTAAGCCGGGTAGACTAAGACCATTGTAGCTAGTTGTTGCAGCGACAGACCAGAGCCTCTGGTGGGAATCGAACCCACAACCCCCACGCTGATAGCCGAGCACGCTACCAACTCGACTACCGGGACGCTCTAGGGTCTTCTTTATCACCCGGGTTGACCCTATTTGTATTACAATTGGGTAACTATTTCACAAAGTCCGCAATGTTTTTTGTTATAATCTTCCAAAACTATTTGCTCTTCAGTTTTAGGAATAATTTTCTACTTCGCAAAGTAATTTAGGGCCTGTTTCTGTATTTTTTTTTTTCTATCCTCTGCGGCGAACGATCAAAAATCACTTTATTATTATATGAATTCTATAAAACGTAGATAAGAAATATTTTAGCTACAAGCTTTTCTATGGGCTTGACGAATTGTAGTTTCCTGTGGATTATAGATTTCTCGTTGGACGGGCATAAAAGTGATTCTTCAAAAATACCGTTTTATACCCTCCAAATCCAGTATGGGGTATACTAAGTTTGTCATTCCGTTTGTAACAACATGAAATATCGACCTGAGACCCTATAAAGTATATATATTCTTGATGGTCATAAAATGTGAAGACGATGTAGCCATGTTGAAAGCTCGCAACCATATGAACAAAAGGAGCTGGAAGGTCCAAATTTTCCATAAATATGTCTTATAGTCGTAGATCGGTTGTGACTGCAACGGTGCGAAATCGGTGAAAAGGGAAAAATATTTCCCCCACAATGACTCAAAATACCCCAAATAATCCCTAATATTTAGAGTCTTTATGTATGTTTTTTCAATATACTAGCTTATATTTACTTGATATTGGGTTTATTCGTGGGAGCGAAATGAGGCATAAGGGATAAAATGGTACCTATCAATCGACAACAGCCAGAAACATGAAATTCAGTGTGTACATTCCTCTAATTGAGTAGATGCATAATATAAAAGTATTTTTTCCATATTCGTACTTTTAATGGGTAACATAGGAATAGAGGGACAACAGTGGCACCAAACAAACGGCTGCACCTAGAATAATGAATTTCGGAGAATACATTCCACGTAAAATAAAGGGATTTTTCGAAATTCGTACTTTTTGGAGTTAAAATGGAAAACGGGGATAAAAATTGTACCAACAAAATAACCGCAGCGAGAGTCATGAAATTCTGTGTATACATTCCTCTGACTGCGTCGACATGAAATATAAAAAGGTTTTTCCAAAACGTACTAAGGGATACAAAGAGAACAGAGGGATAAAAATGATACCAACTAAACGGCTACAGCTAGAATAATGAAATTCGGTGTGTACATCCCTCTACTTGCGTAGACACGTAAACTAAAGAGATTTTAGAAAGCGGTACTTTTAATGGGGTTAAATGGGAAAAAGTGGTACCAACTAAATGGCCGCAGCTAGAATCATGGAATTCGATGTATACATTCCTTTGACTGCGTAGATACGCAAAATAAATATATTTTTCCAAATTCGTACTTTATTACTTTTATGGCAAAAATTGGTTGAATCATGAAGTTAGGTTATCTTGCATAGTGTACGTGAAAGCTAATGGATTTTCAAAATTGGTACTTTTGGAATTAAAATAGAATGGAAATACAACCAGCTATAGTAGCTGTATCTACCAATATTTATGATATATAAGCTTTTTTGAAAATGTCTGTCTTATATTTACTTTTTGTATTGACTTGAAGTATTTTTTCGATATAAATAGTATAAACGTATTGGTAGCCTTGCCTTATAAGCTTCTTTAGAAATAATAAAAGTTTTATATTTATTTATAAAATTATTTTTTTCAATATTTTTATTTTTCGTAGTTTGGCTATATTAAAAATATGACATTTTCGTGTAATGTGCTGCAATGGTGGAGGATATATAAAGTTCGGCCAGACCATTCTTGTTTATTATAAGTTGGCATGTAATTTTGCTATTTAGAGCTTTATTTATTTACTTCATTTACAACTCTGCTGTCTTTGGTGACCCCAATTAATATTTTCCTGTTTTAAAGGACTTTTTAAGATTTTCTCGAAAAGTAGAGAGAGGAGCTAGAGGGTTAAGATCTTCCATAAAAATGATCCTCATAAAACTCCACAATACATTTCTGGGAATAAGAATTCTGTCAGACATTAATTTACAACACTTTTTTCACTTTGTATAATGGTCCCTTCGACCAAAAAATTAAAATTTTGACAATCTGTAAAAAAAACTCAGACGAGCTGGACTAATGTAGCGAGTACTTGCATACTGTATTGTACTCCGATTCTTTAATAGCAAATATGTTTACAGTTGGGCATTGACGTCGTGTGTGTCCACATTACTATGGGGTCTTGTTACATTCTCCAATGCCCAGATTGTGATTGTGTTTATGTTGGTCATAAGTACACTTTGTTCTAAAATGATTCTTTGTGGTACACGGCTGACCCAGCACAAATGCTCACTCGCTTCACCATAAAATCTTTAAGTTAGATATTAAGAAATCAATCTTAAGTGAGTCTTGTATAAACGAGCAACGCTCGAAGAAACAAACTTACATTCACTTCATTTACAATAGAAAACATTTTTTATATTTTACTATAGACTTATTCTACAAAAATAATCTACTCAACATGCCCTTTCAGAATTATAGGGTCGCTATTCTGTTCCAATCAAAAACTCTTAAGTTGTTGGACAGTGTAATTAAATAAACAGAAATAAATAGTTTTCCCAAACAATATTTTCACGTTTCTCAAATGAATATGACTAAAAACAAGATTTAACCGTTTCAGTTCTATTTCAGTTCTGATGTTACATTTGGATTTAGAGCACTGCAGTCTTTCGAAATTGACAAACTTTCAAGTCTAACAGTCTTGACTTGACTTCGAAAATTAATTATTTTAGTTTTGCTATAACTTCCCGAAATATCAGATGACTTTTTTATTTCACATTTTTGTTGAAGGCTAAAAAAGCATTGTTTTTTGAAGCTTTATTCCTGTTTTATTTTGAGTTTTGGGTATAGTTTTTGATCGAATTATATATCGATATTTCCATTTTTGATATAAGCTACCCCACTGTGCCCATCAAATGCTCTCGTAAACACATAATGAGACTAACACCACCCCAACGGTATTAAACGGGGGGGGGGTAGCAGTTGTATGTTTGCAATGTGTGTTGTTACTATCGGTGCAACTGCATCATAAGCCCCACCATGTGCCTTTTGGCCATGTGTGCAGCAGCGCAACCTTTCATTTGCCAATGTGTGCGTGTGTGCAATGACAGTGACAATGCATTAACATTTTATGTTGTCAGATGGTTTTTCACTTTATTCGTATCTGTTTATAGTTATGGTTGCCGATTTACACACACATACATACATACATATATACACAAAGGCACAAAAGTCAATGAACAGTGTTTTGAGACGAAACAAATGTGATACTAATTCACTTACTTTATGAGTTTGGTTTGTTGACGTGGCCACTCTCACGGGAGCGTCAAGTAATGTTATAAGGCACCGTTTTTAATGTAGGTTATGATACACAATCGTCCTTGTGCGGATGTGACGCATTCCGGAAGTCAATTTTTGACCATTTCTTCAAGCAATGTGGACCCTATCTCGGCAATATTGTTCGAACCTTTGCCGTAGCCTTCTAAAACTTAAAGTTTTTCGTTCGCATTACCCAATAAAAAATACCACAGATAAAAAACTAGAGTCAAGATCGCGAAGAGTACCAGCAAGCGCTAGAAATATTGCATCTTGTCTACGATGCTACCGAAAGAGCCGCTGCATTAATAGATGACTATAGCAATGTGCTGTGCCGTAATTTTTGGTACATTTGACTCTCCTAGAGTGTTCGCAGAAAATTTTATACAAATTTTGCTTTTGTATGGGAGCCCTCTTAAGCATTATAGGAAGTATATCAACTTTTCCTTTAATCAGTGGTGATAGGAGGTATATATGTTTGGGGAAAATGTTGAGGAGGGAAAATTAATGGAGTTAGTCTTATACTTCCCCCTCTAGGGTCGACTGCGTGGCAGTTTTGGGCCTTTCTTTCATAAAAATATAAAAAATAGGCAAATGTATGGGAGCCACCTTAAGGGTGGCAGTTGGAGGGTAGGTGTGTTCTGAGAAAATATTAGGACTGAAAAATATTGGGGGTTCGTCATACATTTGACTCCACTAAGGGCCTTCTTGGGACAGTTTGAGTGGTGGGAGCAAATTTTATAAAAATGCAGTTTTTGTATGGGAGCCCCATTATGGAGTGGAGAAAGGGGACAGGTAGGTTGGGGAGAGGAAATTAATGGGGGCCAATCTTACATGTTTTCCCTCTAGGGGTGACTAGGGGGCAGTTTTGAGCGTTTCCTTCATTAAAAAATTATAAGAAATGAATAAAATGTGTGGGGACCACCTTAAGGGTTGAAGATAGAGGGTAGGTATGTTCTGAGCAAATTTTGGGGTTGGTCATACATTTGACCCCACTACGTGCCTCCTTGGATCAGTTAGAGTGATGGGAGCAAATTTGATAAAAATTAGTTTTTGTATGGAAACCCCATTAAGGAGTGGGGATAGGGGTAAGTTTGCTCGGAAAAAAGAGTTGGGGAGAATAAATTAGTGTAGGGCGGTCTTACATTTAACACAGCTAGGGCGGACTCCAGGGCAGTTTTAGGTCTTACTGTCATAACAAACATTATCAAAAATAAAAAAATCGTATGGGGACCACCCTAAGGGTTGACGATAGAAGGTAAGTATGTTCGGAAAAAATGCGGTGGTTGAAAAAATATTGGGGGTCGGTCATACATTTAACTGCAGTAGCTGCCTCATTGGGCCAGTAAAAGCGGTGGGAACAAATTTTATAAAAAATAATTTTTGTATGGGAGCCCCCCTAAAGAGTGGAGATACGGCTTATGTGTTTTGAAAAAAATGTTGGGGTGGGAAAATTAATGGGGGTCAGTCTTAGATTTAACCACTCTGGTGGCGACTCCGAGGCAGTTTTGGGTCATTTTGTGTATTTTTACCCCTTTTCACTCACCTTTGACCCCGATGAGCGCCCTCTTATACTCACCCCACAGCTAGGGTTTGCATCCCGGGATTTCCCGCGGGAAAATTCCCGGGAAATCGCACATTTTTCATTTCCCTTATCCCGGGAAATTCATACGGGAATCCCTCGGGAATTCAGTAGAACATTTAACATATTTCTTCGCATATTTTTTCCATTATTTCCACAATAAAATTAAAAATGTTGTATAAAAATGTAGATCACGTCGTATGTCAAATATTGCAGTTGGATGACAAAATATTTTTAAGCAGCGTTCGGACATAGACTCAAAATCCACTTTTTCGGAATTTTCCTGTCAAGCTCCATATGGGCATCTCCCAAAAAAGGTCTACCAAAAAAAATGAAATCAGACCACACTAATAGCTTTTAACTTTATGTTTTCCTTATTTCGACAACTTTTTTATTATGAAACTTGAAGTTAACATGTTCTCTTTTATTTTTATAAAAAATTGAAGTGTTGTAACGAAAATTACTAAATTTTTAATACGAGTGGAAATTTTTGTCCCGTCCGTTTTGTCGCGTCCGTATTTTTGCTGTACCTAATTAAAAAAATAATGAGAGATAATTCTCATCCTTGCAAAGTACTTCTGTTTTTTCTCGTGTCCGTTTCGATGTAAATTTGTTTATAATTTTGTACTATCTTGTACTAAATCCTGACGATATATTTTTAAAATGGAGTACTCTTTAAGCGCTTTAGAACACTGAAAAGGCTGATCTACTTTTTCAGTTTCTTCGTCCGGGCCACTGGGAGATGCCCATATGAGAATTTGTAAATCCGGGAAAAGTAGATTTTGGGCGTAGTATCCACCCAGATCATGAGGATAAATGATTTCTTTGTGGTTTGTGAGCCTTATCTAAACAAACTGAAAGTTATTTCTGATCGAACTATATATATATTGTATATATATTTGTGGCTGAATCAAGAAATTGCAAATTGGAGAAATCAGCAATGAGGCGAAATGTTTCTCCCTAATGACGACTGACAATACACCTAATATTAAAAGTAAATTTTTGGAGATTGCTTGCAAAAATTGAACATGAAGTGGCAATCTCCAAAAATATACTTTTAATATTAGGTGTATTGTCAGTCGTCATTAGGGAGAAACATTTCGCCTCATTGCTGATTTCTCCAATTTGCAATTTCTTGATTCAGCTACAAACAGAGTGACTATATCATTTTGATAAGAAAAGTACAAATTTCATAGATCCGTTATGGTTCGCGTCCACATTGGAATGAACACATCTAATTCCATGATTCTAGATACATCCGTTTTCTAGGTACCACTTTTATTATTTTTTAAAATATTGACCCTAAAAGTACGATTTTGGATAAATGCTCATATTCTGCGGATACAAACGAGTGAAAACACAGAATTAAATGCGTGGTACCAATTCTATCCCGTATTGACCCTAAAGGTACGAATATCGAAAATTATCTTTATTTTTTGTGTCTACGCAGTCACAGCAATGTACACACCGAATTTCACTAGTCTAACTGCAACCGTTTGATTGGTACCATTTTTATCCCCAACTCGCTCCATTTTCCGCTTAAAAGTACTCATTGTTTCGCATCTTCACAGTCAGATTAATGTATACACTGAATTTCTTGAATTCAACTTCAGCGGTTTGGTTGGTACCATTTTTATCCCTCTTTTCTAATTGTATCCCTTAAAAGTACGAATTTTGAAAAATCGCTCTACTTTACGTATCTACGCAATTAGAGGGATGTACATTCCAAATTTCATGTTTCTAGCTGTTGTCCAGCTGTTGGTACCATTTTTTTGTCCCATATCATCCGCTAAAACTTTTATTTACTTTTTTGTGCTTTCACGCTACAAGGGAATGTACGCAACAAATTTCAAGTGCATATAAGTAGAAATTTTCAAAAAAAAATATTGCTTAAATAGTCAAAATATTAAGGGTAATTTCAGTCCTTGTTAGGGAAAAATGTTTCCCTCTGGGCCGATTTCGCCCACTTTTAATCCCAAGCGACCTGTAACCATAAGACACATTTAGAGAAAATTTGAACCTCCTAGATCATTTCGTTCGGCGGCTAGCGTGTTTTCGACGGACATAGATGGATGGACTTTACCACGAAAATACTTTAAAGGGCCTCTTGTCGATATTTTAAGGTGTTGCACACGGAGGGTTTAAAAATTAAAACAAAAATATCCATACAAATTGTTTGTGTTAATTTTTGGAATCGAAATGGCTCAATTGACACAAAACATAATTCTAAAGGTCTCAGACACAATACTTTTATTGTGTTATCATTAATTTATTATTGATTTCTAGCCACTGTGCCCAGCCACATAAGTACCCCCGCTCAAATACATACATGCGAGAATGGCACACACCAACACACATAAACCCTGCCCAGATGTCAACAAAAAACAAGAGCATCGGACATTGCATTATTCCAGCATGGTCTGCTTGTATGTTTAAATATTTGACATCGCATGTCGATGCGATGATGATGATGGCGATGACGATGACCATTGTTGTCCATGTATTGAAGGGATTATATGCTGTTGTTGTAGCATATTGACACTGTATTACAGTGGTATGTGTGTGTGTGCGCTGGGTATATGTTTCTCTCTATGTGTGTGTGTGTGCTTAAGAGGGAATTATGTACCATTTAACATCATGTATTGGTTAAGGATTTCTATATATGTATGTAGGTGCATATATATGCGAGTGTGTGTGTATGTTGTGTAGCATGATTGAAAACCAACAGTGAGTGTTAAACATCACCAGCACAACACACCGAACATCGAGTATAACATGATAAAATCCTTTTGTTTTGTTAAGATGATTTGCGGCAAAAGGCAGCAGCACTGATAAACCTTATTCGTGCTGGTTTGGGTGCTCGTGATGCTCTTGTGTGTATATGTGCTGTATGTAGTACACTTTACAAATTGAGTGGCAGATTGCGGTATTAAAAGGCCAGGAAATGAAAATAAATATCTGTGTTTTATATCCCACTGAAGGTGATTGCTGTGAAATTCACAGATTCCCAGGGAATTGTAGACCAGAAGCGATAAAAGCTATAATCACACACACTCAGAGGTCCTTTCTTTTTCAGGTGAAAACACTTGTCTCTTAAAATAATACATAAGTAAGATAAGTTCAACTATTAATGGGAAAGCGCTTGACAAGGGAAGGTGGAAATCAAAGTGAACTGTATATGCATTTTCATGAATGGAACAAGTTAAGAGCTGTAAACGACATAAAGAAAAATTAACAAAAAATAATAATAATTAAATGAAATCCAAAAATATGTGTACAGTCGAACTTCTCTATTACGAACTTCCGTACAACGAAGTTCTCTATATAACGAATTTATTTCCAGAACACTGCCATTTCGTTAAATTTTCAGTATGTTTTGATCTCCTTATAACGAGTTTCCTTATAGCGAATATTTCTTTACTACGAATTTTTTCTACGCCCGTAACTCGAATGCTCATGCGTTTTTGATCTCCGTATAACGAGTTTTACATAAACACATTTTTCACTCTCACCATACACACACATATTTTCATTTTTTATTTGTTTTTGTGTGTGAGATTCACATCATAGACAACTAAACCGTATAGATGTGCCACCGCTCTCAGTGCTTTTTCTCGAGTTACACAAGATTAAGTCCGATGGTATTTCTTAACTGATTTTGGTGGTGTTTTTTAGGTATTTTCTTTTGAAAAATCAATTAAAATAATTCTATATTACGAATTTTCTATATAACGAATTTTTTTTTTGGTCCCCTTGAGATTCGCTATATGGAAGTTCGACAGTACTAAAAATTTTGATTTTTAAGCCTATTGTATATTTGTATATCCATCACCAGGGTATTATGTGTTTGTAACACTCAAGTGTAGTTTATTATACTGATGAACTTAGAATGAATTTTTCAGTCGATTCAGCATTGTCGGTCAGTCTGTCCTTATGGACTTATAACAAATATGAGATCCAAATGACGAAACCAGTTTCGTATTATTTTTGATAATTGGTCTTTATGTTGACTAACCTCTATGCTTTTATAATAAATCAAAATTTTATAAAATTTAAACACAATTTTCACAAGTTGAGAACGTGACGAAAATTGTAACCATTTTTGTGTTCGGAAAATCAAAATCTATGAAATCAGCGAATTCAGTGTAATATCATGTCCACTTAAAAAAAACTATTTACCTTTTTATTGTTTCGATTTATGTCTAAAATTTACCTGGAAAGAAAAGACAAAAATTACATTAATTAATTACAAATCGAAAAGATCGAGTATAAGAATATTAATAAAAACTGTTTAACATAAGCAGACATGGCAGGTGAGGGTATTTTTCCCCAACAATGTTGATTTTTTGATAGGCTGATCGAAAGAAACATCTAAATTGGAAAAAGTGGATTTGTTTTCAATTTGTTTATATTTTAAGTGTTTCATTTTTGGAATATTCAAAGTATTTTGAAATATATTTAATGCTTTTATTTTTTCAACAAAAAACACATAAAATTCAGAAAAATGCATGAAATAATTTAATGTTTGAAGCTTATTTCATGCAAATGTTGACCTTGACTGCGCCTCAAATGGTCCATCCGCTTAGTCCAATTTTGGCATTTCCACGTTTTTGAGTAACAGAGGCCGAATTACTGCGAACGGCGACGAATCGATAATTGATGGTCATCATTAACACTGGCCGATACAGCTGCGATATTTTCTTCAGTTCGCACTCTACGTAAGTGTGTTGGTGGTTTAATGTCCAACAATGTAAATTTGGTGCGAAATTTAGTCACAATAGCCCGAATAGCCGCTTCAGTGGGTCGATTAAACATAAAATGGAAGCGCGCGATGAACTTTCTAAACAGAGCACGCATTTTGATAATAAAATTCAATAATTTGCAAGCGTTGTTCGTTTGTAAGTCGATTCATGGTTAAATTATAGACCAAACTGAAGATGTTTGACAGTGAAACAAGTGTTGCCAAAAAGATAATAGCTAAAAAATCACCCTTTATAAATAGTATGTAATGAGGCGTATTAATTCTGGAAAAATAAGAAAATATTTCATTAATTTGGCATTCTAAATGCGTTTGCAAGGAGTAGGAGTAGCGGAAAGGAATGTCACATACATTATAATGGAAGGAACTGACGATAAAGTCAAGATAGCGGACTAAATATGTGGACGATTTATTTGAGATTTTGAAGTAAACCGAAGTGCAAAACTCGTTGAAGGCTTTAAACTCGTTTAATATTCAAACATAATTCAGCGCGAAATTCGAGCAGGATAACAAACTTCCATATCTTGACGCGATTGTAAATAGACGAGGAATCGTACTGAAAACAGATTGATTCCAAAAACAGACAGCATCCACAGATTTTCATCAAAACGAAACAAATGTCTTTCCAAATAAAACTATAACACATTTAATAAGACATGTGAAAAAGAACAAAAATCAAGAACCAGTTTCAAAATATACAACTCCAACATTTACAATATGGACAAAATACAACTACCATTAAAAAACAATAATACAATTAATTGGTTTTTCGTTAAGACAAAATCACCACTAAAGAAGGAGGATATATCAAACGTAGTTTATAAGATAAATTGTTAAACGTATGTTGGAACGAAAGAAGTGAAATTAAAAACATGTAAAAAGGGCGTTAAGTTCGGCCGGGCCGAACTTTATATAACCTCCACCATGGATTACATTCCACGGAAGTTGTCGTTTATCGTAGAAGTGCAGTAATATTACAGGAATATATAATTTTTTTTTAATGTAGCCAAAACAAAACAAATACAAATATTGAAAAAATAATTTTATAAATAAATATAATATTTTTATTATTTCAAACCATTATTTATTTCAAATCAAAAAATAAATATTCTTATATTTCTATTGGTAGATAATGGTTGCTACAGTTGGTTGTATTTCCATTCTATTTTAATTCCAAAATTACAAATTTTGATAATCTATTATCAGACGCACATAGTGCAAAATAACCTAATTTCATGATTCAACCTATTTTTGCCGTAAAAGAAATCAGTCTATTTTCCGTGTCTACACGGTCAGAGGAATGAATACTCCGAATTTCATGACTCTAGCTGCGGTCATTTGATTGGTACAGTTTTTATCCCCTTTTTCATTTTAACCCCAAAAAGTACGAATTTTGAAAAATCCGTTTATTTTACTTGTCTATGCAATCGGAGGAACGTATACACCGAATTTCATTATTCTAAGTACAGCCGTTTGGTTGGTACCATTTTTATCCCTCTATTCCCATTTTACCCCTTAAAAGTACGAATTTGGAAAAATTACTTTTATATTATGTATCTACTCAATTAGAGGAATGTCCACACCGAATTTCGTGTTTCTAGCTGTTGTCGTTTAATATGTACCATTTTTACCCTTTTTTTGCCCCATTTCACCCCCTACAAATATGAATCACTTTATAGTGCACGTTTTTGTTATCGGGGGAATGTACATACCCAATATCAAGTAAGTACAAGCAGACATTTTGAACAAATATGCTTAAATACACTAAAATATTAGGGATTATTATGGGTATTTTTAGTCCTTGTTAGGGAAATTTTTTTCCCTTTGGGCCGATTTCGCCCCGTTTCAATCCGAACCGATCTACTACTATAAGACGCATTTATGGAAAATTTAAACGTTCTATCTCCTTTCGTTTAGATGCTAGCGTGCTTCCAACGGACGGACGGACGGACATGGCTAGATCGTCTTAGAATTTTATGACGATCAAGAATATATATACTTTATAGGGTCTCAGGTCGATATTTCAAGGTGTTACAAACGGAATGACAAAGTTAGTATACGCCCATCCTGGAGGTGACCACTGTGGTTTCGAGCCACTGTCTTTTTCTTGGATTTACGTTTTTCAATTTTTATTTTGGTTCGAAACTTTTGTTCTTCAAAGTTAGTTATAAACAACATTACGAGTTTGTCATATAAAATCAAATATTAATATTTTTGTATATTTGTGTACAGACGTAACGTATATTATACAAAAGAGATATAACAAATTCAATAACATGGATGTACGTAGGAAAGCGAAAATAAAAGTGAGGTCTCAAATATCATTTTTTTAATTTAAATTTGAAGGTATATATTTTTGCATTTTATTAAGTACAAAAACTGTGTTAATTATATGAAGTAATACTTATTAAAGATTATAAACATGAAGAAACCTTTCAAATGTTCAGAGTACTATCAAAAAACAAGGACACAAACAATGAACTTAGCCTTATAATAACTTCGAAACGGAGAAGTTCATTGATTTTGCAATTACATTTGTAATTATTGTAATAAATTTGTCTTGTCCTTTTGTATATCTAATTTTGTTTGAACAAGTGGCGTGGCAATTTCGCCCATCTTCGAACTTAAAATAAGTATGGGAACAATATTGCCATGTGCAAAGTTTGAATCGATTCCTTATCTTCTTTCGGGAGTTATCGTGTACACCTTCCAGTCAGACGGACGGACATGGATTAAACATCTTAAAAAGTCGTGAACGGGATTTGGTCCAAACGTACTTATTGTCTTAAGTCACTGCTTCAATGCGTTATACTTTTTTTGTCCCAAATGATATATACCCTCCCTTCTGTATAATAGAATAGAAAAATATGTGTAATAGAAAATATGTATCTAAAACTTGAAGACGATGGCTATTAAATTACTTTGGAATAAATAATCCGTTGCTCAAGTTTTTAAAAATCCTTAATTTGTTGGAGATTTTTGTAAACATATATATTTGATTATAAGCAAAAAATATATATCAGGAAAGCTTGAATTGAAATACATTTGTAGTTGAACTAGGCAAATAAATCTAAGTCTGAGTATATTTGTGTTCTTGATTTGTTCACAATATGTACCTAATTTTTATTTAAATGTATTTTCTGTCAAAATACGTCAAACTTTACTCACAACATGAATGAAAACAATACTTAATCCGTTTCATTAACTTTCACAAGTAGTAATACAATTTTCATTATAATCAATGACAATGACATTAATGTCGCATTGTCAATCAATATCAAAGTACAATGTGAAATTTTTTATTGTGCTGATAACATTTCCAATGACAATTGATTTTAAATACAAATGAAAATGTGCACATTTTCTCCACTTGCATTCAAATAACGCATATAAATCTGATAATTATTAAAAAAAACAAATGGGAAAGGTGTTATAAAGGCATATATTTTTAATACCCTCAACCATAATTTTTAATACCTCCACCCATAATAACCCTCTTGAGGGGGTAAATTGGGAAAAAGGGGATAAAAATGGTGCCAACCAAATGGCCGCAGCTAGAATCATGGAATTCGGTGTATAAATTAAACGACTTTATT
Organism: Polietes domitor; assembly: GCA_947397865.1. Classification (NCBI taxonomy): domain Eukaryota; kingdom Metazoa; phylum Arthropoda; class Insecta; order Diptera; family Muscidae; genus Polietes; species Polietes domitor. The sequence goes on from OX377620.1 coordinate 49,306,097, forward strand.
TGTCCAGAGTGACTTTAATAACTTAATAATTACTTATCTTAGCCTAGCGTCACCGCATTACCCTAACGTCACCACATTACGCTGCACTGCCGTTGCTCTGCCAGTGTTTGCACTACTCTTTGCTGATTTAGCAGCCGGTGTAGAATATCATGTGCCAAGAATTCGTGTGAACGTTGAATGTGTTGACTTAGCGACTTACTTAAATGCAACCAAATTGTGTGAATAGAGGAACGAGATTGTTTCTCACGATAACTTATACATTCCTCTAAACGCATAGCCACGCAAAATAAAACGAGTAAGGAAAGGCTAAATTCGGGCGGGACGACTATGTGATACACTCCACTTTCTATCCGAATACAATTCAATTCGTTAAAAAAATTTAAAACGGAAAGGATTTTTGTATGCCCACTAATCATAGGCTATCCTGACCCAGTTTGTCAAATCGAGAAGAATATTTGTATTGGGGCTTTATCCAAACATGGGATGATGTGACCCACTTACACAATAGGTTCTTCCAGTTAAGTATAACGTGTTATGCTCAGTATGCAGAAATTCTCTGAAAATGCGTGGTTTATGGGGAAAAAGTCAAGCTGGGAGCCAATATAAATATAAAGCTATATATAAATCTGAACCGATCTGACCCATTTTCACCATGGGTGTTACTAGTGGAAACATTAGATATTTTGCCAATTTGAAAAAGATCTGTTAAAATATGTGGTTTCTAGAGCAGAAAAAGTCAAATCGGGAGCGAAATTCGAATGGGAGATATATATAAATCTGAGCCGATCTAACACATTTTCACCACAGGTGTTTCTAGATGAAATATAATATGTTTTGCCAATTTTGAAAACAATCTGATAAAATATGTGGTTTCCAGAGCGGAAAAGGTGATATTGGGAGCCTCATTTGTATTGGAGCTATATATAAATCTGAACCGATCTGACCTATTTTCACCACAGATGTTCCTAGTTTAAATATAAGATGTTTTGCCAAATTTGAAAACAATCTAGAGCGGAAAAAGTCAAGTTGCGAGCGACATTTGTGTGGGAGCTATATATAAATCTGAACCGATCTGACCCGTTTTTATCATGGGAGTTTATATTGGAAAAATAAGATGTTCTACAAAATTTGAACGAAATCTGTTTAAATATGTGGTATCCAGCGTGAAAGGAGTCAAATCGGGAGTGAAATTCGTATGGGGGCTATATCTAAATCTGAACCGATTTTCTTCAAATTAAATAGCGTTCGTTCTTATCCCGACGAACTTCGTTGTGCCAAGTTTCGTTTGGTTCTGGCTACAATTGCGACCTGTATCGTGATTACAAGAATAGATGGACAGACAGACAGACGGGCATTGCTAAATCGATTCAAAAAGTGATTCTAAGTCGATCGGTATAATTAGCAATGGGTCCATCTCGCTTCCTTTTGGGTGTTACAAACAATTGCACAAAGCCATAATACTCTCGTGGAGTGTACAAAGATCTTTCCAAATTCGTACTCTTTTACTTTTACGGCAAAAATTGGTTGAATCTGAAGTTAGGTCATCTTGCACTGTGTACGTGAGATAATTGATTTTCAAAATTTATATTTTTGAATTTAAAATAGGATGGGAATACAACCAACTGTAGCACCCACTATCTATCAATATTTATGGTATTTAAGCTTTTTTGAAGATTACTGTCTTATATTAACTTCTTGAATTGACTTGGATTATTATTTCGATATATATAGTATAAACGTATTGTTAGACTTGCCTTATAAGAGTGGTTTAAAATAAAACAAATTTTATATACTTATTTATAAAATCATTTTTTCGAAATCGACTTTTCAATTGCCAAATATCTAAAATATCATATATCCGATTTTCTTCAAATTTGGCACAACAACTAGAAATATCTATGCAAAATGTGGGTAAGATAGGTTCAGATTTATATATCCAATATAAATGACTCTCGATTTGGTTTTGATTTCGTCTATTCTTCGTCTATTCTTCGTCTTTTTAGTCATTTGCAAAGTCGACTTTTTGTTCATATGCAAAAGCTGAAAAGTCGCCTATTCAAAAGTAGACTTCGCATATATTTCCTAAAGTCGAAATGTCGACTTTTTGCTCAAACTAAATATCCCTAGATTACGCTAGTGCATATATAAAGTGTATATTATTCGGTGAACTCGGTGGCGTATGTGTCATATCATTGTGAATTTTTCACAGTAATAACAATCATACGTCACCATGGCCTATGGCTAATTTTACACTGCTCTTGTGTTGACATTCCGCAGTGTTCGTATTGAAATGGATCGAATTAATGTTCATTTCGAATGCAACCTATCTAGTCGTAATACAAATATCATGAAATCATCATGCAGCACTTATCTGTGTGCAATTCTCGTTTAAGAAAATTGACAAACACTTGCAAACACACATACGACATCCACTGCAAACAACGTAAACTTGTGAGAATTTCTCATGGTATGGTATTTAACAACACGTATGCTAACTCTTCGAATCACATTCTGCATGTTTTTTCTTGTGTAGAAGAGAGCAAAACCTGAAAAGTGAATTCAATAAAAACCACGAAGAAAAAGATGAGAAATTGTAAAAAAGGAGGAAATCTAAACTGCCGCAACTACATTCATTGCATATTCTCTGGCATTTAAACATCATTTGAATTTCTTCTTTAGTTTTGCCACAATGTTTTGAAAATGAAACCTCATGTGCAATCACATACATATTTTAACGTACGATTACAAGTATGCACGAGATGCTGAGTATGTGGTTGTTATTTGCACTCTACAGGAGGCCATGGTTAATTGGCACGACAAACAGCGCAAATGATTCTTATACATAAAAAATAGATGCAAATCGAACAATATCCTAATTCGAATCACATATAAAATATATTTTACAGGACTTAATATATTATCGAATTACAATTACTAGATCAAGCGGTCAAAGGCGGAATCAGGCCTAAGGTGGGGTACCACATTAATTGTGTGACAAATGATTTGGGGTATTTTTCTTTTGTATTAATTTTTTCTCCAATTTATTTAAAATGAAATGTCTTGAAGTGAATTTTCCCCCCCTTTATAGCGCACACTTAAGTCGCCTTAATGGAAATCTTTTCTTTGCTACAATGTCATGTGAATTCTTACACATACCAAAAGCAAATAGAGAAAATGTTTTTGTTAGAAGCACGAGAAAAAAAACGAATAAAAATAAATCAAATTGCTTTCATTTTCAATACGATAAAATTAAATTTGTAATACAAACAATCCAAAATAGAAAGGGAAGACAATCACAACAACGGCTACGGCAACAATGGCTGTTGTTGTATGGCTGTCCACCTCATTGCCCGTGTCCGAGACAACCAAAGACCAATTGGAAGGGAATGGAGTCCCATGGAATTTCAATAGGAAAAGCAAACATTACACAAGTGTTTTGTGAAATATTTGCAGAGAAAATATTTGTAAAGTGATTCGAGCCATGCTGTTGTTATTTTCTTAATTTATTGGTATTTCCTAAAGATGTGATTTCATTTCATGGATAAATTATTGAGTTTTCAATTCCCCCCTCCCCACCGAAGGTTTTGCCAAATCATTTTAAAGTATTTATTGTGATTTCCTGGTTAGCCTTTAGGTAAATCTATTCAAGGCGGAAGGGCTGAGAATTATGATTCGTATTTTATCATCTCAATTGAAGTGTAAAAATATGTTTGGTAAGCATTTTTTGCCATTTTCTTCGATTTTCTTTTATCGATTCCTCCATATCACTATTGTGTGTGGTTATGCATGAACTGTCAGAAATTTCTTTGGATTTCTTTGCATCATCATCGTCTTCGTCTTCATTTCCATCTTTCGCTTTGAAAGGAATTGTTGAGATTTGCATAAAATGCGTTGTTCGGTATTGCGCTGGGGTGGGCTATAAAGTATATGACGTAACATCTAATATATTATCAAATTATGATGTAAATTGAATTTATGTTTTTCCCTTTTTACAATTGATTTGTAATAAAGAAGAAGATGCCAAGGATTATTTCATGTGTAAGAGAATTATTTAGTGATTTTTTCTGGTAATTTATTTTACTGACGATTTTTAAACATTACAATCACAAAAGAACTCTAAGGCTAAGCATTTTTTGCATGAAGGAAACTATGCTTAAGACGGGAATAGTTTTGGATCACTTCACAAACAGGCTTGCCAGATGTGGGGATTTATCCCAAACCATGGGGATTTTATAATGGTCAAAAGGACAAAAAATATGAATTGGGGAGAGGGGTTTTCTAAAAATTTCGACAAAAAAGGAGCATTGAAGTGAATTTGTTATAAAGTATTTAATAGTATCAATAAAAAATTAAATTAAATTGAAATAATTAATGAACTCCCGGTGGCGTTCGCCCATTATTCGACACATCAATTATATACATATAGTTGTTGTTATCGAAAAATTTACAAAAGTTAATGTACTTACTCAAATCGAATAAAATTTACGCAAAATAGGTTTTATTTAGTCAATTAAACTACAAACTGAGCATAATTTTTAGAATAAATATTTAAAAATGTTTATTTAAATAATAAATTTTAGAAAAAATTCAATTGCAATCAATTGCAACAGTAGACCACTGTTTCATTTTCTAGAACAAATCTAAAATATCTAGCTGTGCTTCTCGTTCGTTTGTGAGAATCATCTCCGTATAGAGGCCGGGTTTGATATTGAAAAGTCGCTGCGAAGCCACTTGAAAAGACTTTTGACATGGTCGAAATCATTATCAAGTAATAAATGTCGCCATGCCATTTGTAAATGAATTTGCATTCTATTAAATATAGATGCAAAATGTTCATGAGTCAGGACAATATCCCAGTTCAAATCAATTTTTTGTTTAAATTTAATTCTGATACTTCGAGACGATTTTGTTAAAAAATTAGAAAATTTTAGTCTGAAGATGTGGTTGTGCTTAAATATCTTCATTTTTGATCCACAATCGTCAGAATGTATACCTTATGTATGCAGTGAATGGTGTTCAGCGGGCACTGTGCCGTATGTGTCATGTTATTTTTCACAGTAATAACAATCATACGCCACCCGGCCGATGGATAACTTTACTTTGCTCTTAGTCGTCGTTGTCCACAGTGTTCGTATTGAAGTGGATTGATCGAATTAAAGCTATAGGAAAGTTAAAAAAAACACATAAAATTCAGAAAAATGCATGAAATCTTTATTTGAATCGATAGTACGGTCCATATAATTTAATGTTTGAAGATTATTTCATGCAAATGTTGACCTTGACTGCGCCTCAAATGGTCCATCCGCTTAGTCCAATTTTGGCATACTCTTTCCAACATTTCGGCCGGTATCTCGCGAATAAATGTTTCAATGTTGTCTTCCAATGCGTCAATTGAAGCGGGCTTGTCTGTATAGACATGAGCTTTAACATAGCCCCGCAAAAAATAGTCTAAAGGCGTAAAATCGCACGATCTATGCGGCCAATTGACCGGTCCCGAACGTGAAATAAAATGTTCACCGAACTCGCCTCTCAATAAGTCCATTGTTGCCCGTGCTGTGTGGCACCGTCTTGTTGAAACCACATGTCATGCAAGTCAAGCTCTTGCATTTTGGGCAAAAAAAAGTTGGATATAATCTCGCGGTAGCGCTCACCACTCACAGTTACGCTACGGTTCCCATCATCTTTGAATAAGTACGGTCCAATGATGCCACCAGCCCATAAACCGCACCAAACTGTGACTTTTTCTGGATGCATTGGTAGCTCTTGCAATGTTGATATTCACTCCAAAATCGACAATTCTGCCTATTTACGTACCCATTGAGGCAAAAATGAGCTTCGTCGCTGAACAGATGAAGCGCGCGATGAACTTTCTTAACAGAGCACGCATTTTGATAATAAAATTCAATAATTTGCAAGCGTTGTTCGTTTGTGAGACGATTCATGGTTAAATTATAGACCAAACTGAAGATGTTTGACAGTGAAACAAAACACGAAACGTGCGTCAGCTGTTTAAACCAGTGTTGCCAAAAAGAATCATTTTCTTAGACTTAGAATCATTTTCTGAATCGACATGCGCGCCCCACCATCTTTTATTGCAGGTTATTATTGTCCTATTCTAACAAGGACGGATCCTATTTAATATGAAGCAAATCGGTTTCGATTTATAAAGGGTGATTTTTTAAGAGCTTGATAACTTTTTTTTTTAAAAAAACGCATAAAATTTGCAAAATCTCATCGGTTCTTTATTTGAAACGTTAGATTGGTCCATGACATTTACTTTTTGAAGATAATTTCATTTAAATGTTGACCGCGGCTGCGTCTTAGGTGGTCCATCCGCTTAGTCCAATTTTGGCATTTCCACGTTTTTGAGTAACAGAGACCCAATTGGTGCGAACGGCGACGAATCGAAAATTGGTGGTCATCATTAACACTGGCCGATACAGCTGCGATATTTTCTTCAGTTCGCACTCTACGTAAGCGTGTTGGTGGTTTAATGTCCAACAATGTAAATTTGGTGCGAAATTTAGTCACAATAGCCCGAATAGCCGCTTCAGTGGGTCGATTAAACTGACCATAAAATGGAAGCGCGCAATGAACTTTCTTAACAGAGCACGCATTTTGATAATAAAATTCAATAATTTGCAAGCGTTGTTCGTTTGTAAGACGATTCGTGATGAAATGTCAAAGCATACTGAGCATCTTTCTCTTTGACACCATGTCTGAAATCCCACGTGATCTGTCAAATACTAATGCATGAAAATCCTAACCTCAAAAAAATCACTCTTTATATAGCCCCCATATAAATGTCACTCCTGATTTGACTGTTTCCACTCTATACTCCCCCTTACAGATATCCCTCCCAATTAAACTTTTTTTGCTGGATATCATACTTGTAATACTCAAAACCAAAAATACGACGAAACTATTCTCAAAAAATATTTTGGACGAATTTCATGTGGGCGTTATTTTATTGTGAAATAATCTCAATGACAACTCCCGAAAAAATGACATTATGACCCATTATTTTTCCGATTTTTAGGGGATTATTTCATTTTCTCCTTTGTGGGTTATATCGTAGCGCCCTATTATTTTACTGCACTTATAAATAACGTCAAAAGTCTATAATCTTCCAATAATACTGCGGACGATTTTTAAGATTTTTTCTAAAACATATGCTGCAATTCAGTTCCTCTTGACAATCCCATAAGATAGGCACTTTAGGGAAATAAAAGTATGAAGGAAATGCAGAACTACGGCGAATGATTTTCTCAAAAGTCAATGCAAAATTCATGTTCCTTGCCTAGGCTTTAAGACGGGACCAGCATTTTCAAATGAACATACAATTTAATCTTAAAATGATAAATGAAGAAATAATTGCGAATTTTCGATATTTCACGGAATGACAACTCAGACCACTATTAGTAATTCCAATTTAATCATAAAGATATTTATAAAAAATCCCAGCACCTGTGCCTCTGTGTTTTGTAGTGTACTTGTATGCCCTTTAATTATAATTCAAATAAATTGTTGTTTTTTTATTTATGTTCCGTTCTGTGTTTTTTCTTCCGCCGTTGCATTTTGAATAACTCTTTTGAAATCATTCGGATCGACATTTGTTGCGCTGTGACCTGAGCGTATTCGAGTTGTCCAGTCATTTGTGTGTATTTTAATTGGGTAGTTAAGCTTCATTATAGCCGTTCAACTCTATGGCCATTTGTCGCCACCGCCAACAACACTCACTCGATGTCATTAGTGCTGCCTACTGGTGCTTTTTTTTGTTGTTGCTGCTGTTGTTGCTGGCTGATGGCACAAAACACAAGATTAATTTACCACTTTTTTTGTTGCCCTGATACTGGGTGATTTGTTTATGTGAATGGGAATGTGTTGTTGTGCTGAGTGATTTCGAGCGTAGCTCTCTTCTAGTCCTCTCCCCTGGCATGCGTGACTTTTAATGTGACTGACAGGACATGTTGCATTTGGCGGTTAATGCAGAGTCCTGCTGAGTAGCCGTTGATTGCATTTCTATAGAAACTGTGCATGTGTGTGCGCGAGTGTGTTTGTTGTTGGTATTTACATGTTAAATGAATTGCAAAATGATTTTCATTTTATATGCGATTGTTTTTATTGAAACGACTGGATTTGTGTTAACACTTTGTAAAATGTGCATTAAAATGAAATTGAAATGCAAAAAAAAAAAAAATAATACCGAAATAATGCTAAGTGTAATTTAGTTAATTAACATAAAAGTGATGTTGTCGACGAGCACGGTTTGCAAAAAGTCATTGAAGGCGACAACAAGTTTGTTGTTAGCACGTTATCAGTGCAGTGCAATTATTGTCGAGCTAAGAGTCGTTGTTGAAGTTTTCAACATACGTGCATTAATGTATTAAATAAATTAAGTCGATTTTTAATGGGTGATATGGAAAATAACCAATTATTCCACTTATTGAACAGTATTTATTAATCATACGAGTACTTAATTTTAACTGGGGTCTATTTAATTTTCACAAAAGAAAATTATGGGTAAATTTCTAAATAAAGGTTCTTGCATTGTAGGCCTTCGTCCTGTTTTAAATATTTTTTTTCTGTAGGTATATTCGGCATTGCTTAGAGTTTTTCTTCTCTTGGGTATGCGGCTTGTTACATTGGGTTATACGTGCCAGTTAGAATGATTTTTATATACTCCACGAGAGTATCATGGCTTTGTGCGTTTGTTTGCAACACCCAAAAGTAAGCGAGTTAGACCCATTGTTAAGTATACTGATCGACCTAGAATCACTTTCTGAGTCGATTTAGCAATGTCCGTCTGTCCATCTATTGTTGTAATCAAATTACAGGTCACTATTATAGTCCGATCTTAACAAAAATTGGCACAAGCAAGGTTTGTGGATAAAGGACGAACGCTGTTTAATTTGGGGCAAATCGGTTCAGATTTAGATATAGCCCCAATACAAATATCGCTCCCGATTTGACATTTTCCGCTCTAGCAACCCCATATTATACTCGATTTTCTTTAAATTTGACACAACATCTTACAATCCAACAGAAACACCTGTGGCTAAAGCGGGCTAGATCGGTTCAGATTTAGATATAGCCCCCATACAAATGTTTCTCCCGATTTGACATTTTCCGATCTAGAAACCACATATTTTACCCGATTTTCTTTAAAATTGGCACAACATCTTATAGTCCAACTAAACAAACCTATGGTGAAAGTGGGTAAGATCGGTTCAGATTTAAATATGGCCACAAATACAAATGTTGCTCCCAAAAGTTTAACCGTTTTTGGCCAAACTATACACTTTATATTTCACCTATTTCGTTCCAGGTTTCAATATATCTTCATACAAATGTCCTTTACGATTTAACATTTTTTGTCAAACACATACATTCACAGGATACAAAAACCTTCCCGTTTTCACTTTTTCACCGAATTGAATTGTATTCGGATAGAAAGTGGAGTGTATCTTTTAGTCGGTCACGCACGACTTTAAACTTTCCTTACTTGTTTTAACTAGGGTCTACTTAATTTTCACTAAAAAAATATGGGTAAATTTCTAAATAAAAGTACTTGCGTCCTGTTTTAAATATTTTCTTCTCTGGGCAAATTAAGCGTTGCTTAAAATTTTTATTTTCTTGGGTATGGGGCTTTTTTATCGGGTGATATTCATTTGATTAATTTGATGCAAATCAGTTCAGATTTAAATATAGCCCCCATACAAATGATTTAGATATAGATTCCATACAAATTTCGCCCTCGATTTGACTAGAATCACATCTTTTGGACGAATATCTTCAAATTTGCCACATCATCTTATATTTCATTTAGAAACATCTATGGCAAAAGTGCGTGTGATTGGTTCAGATTGAATAAATATTGCTCCCATACAAATTTTGCACTCGATTTAACTTTTTGCGCTCTAGAAACCAAATAATTGAAGCGATTTTCTTCAAATTTGCCACAGCTCCTTATATTTCAAATCAAGGGTTTTCCAACAAGAGGTGTTATTTTGAATCACCCTTTATTTCGGTAGCGGTCACCTTTGAAGCTTTTATTCTTTGACAAGTAGAAACTACGCCATTACTAAAACTAGAACAATACACGCTTCAACAAAGCATTGAAATTATTAAAATACACCACAAAACTGGTGCAAATCTTGCAGTCACAGTTCGCAAAACAAAAGCGTTTTTGGGTCGACGTGATTCATCTTGTCGGACAACAATACAGAAATTGGTGGAAAAATTCGAGCTGTTGGGACAAGTTAGTGATGTGAAGAATAAAACCCGTGCACGTCGCTCAAGAACAACTGAGAATATTGCCCAAAGTGTTGAAGAAACCCCAGGTTTGTCCATTCCTCGTCGTTCTTTGGAATTGGGCATTCCACAAACGTCATTACACCATATTTTGCATAAAGACTTGGGTCTTAAGGCTTATAAAGTTCAGTTAACATATGAACTCAAGCCGGCCGATCATCAACAACGTCGTGTCTTTGCTGATTGGGTTCTTGATATGAATGAAAATGATGCGGAATTCCATCGAAAAATCATCTTGACTAAGGAGGCCCATTTCCACCTAGGTGGCTACGTCAACAAGCAAAATTGTCGCATCTGGGGCCCGGAAAACACAAGAGTTATTGTTGAGAAGCCTCTCCATCCTCATCATGTGACTGTTTGGTGCGGCGGGCTCATTGGACCTTACTTTTTCGAAAATGAGGTTGGATCAACAGTTACGGTGATTGGATTGCGCTATCGAGAGATGATTAATGATTTTTTATGATTGGAGTTGGATGGTATTGATCTGGACAACGTTTACTTTCAACAAGACGGTGCTACGTGCAACGGAACCATTGCTCTTTTACGGGAAAAGTTTCCGGACCGTGTTATCTCTCGAAGAGGTGATCACAATTGACCACCGAGATCTTGTGATTAAACACCTTGCGACTTCTTCTTTTGGGGTCACAAGAAAGATAAGGTCTACGCCAACAGCCCAGCGTCGATTCAATGCCTCAAAGATAAAATTCGTGAGGCTATCGAGGACATAGGGCAGCCACTTTGCGATTTGGTTATGGAAAATTTCATGAAAAGGATATGATCCTGTATGCGTGGCCATTTGGCTGATGTTGTCTTTTATTATTAACGGCATACCTTTATGAAATAAAAATAAAAATAATAAAAAATAAATATGAAATATTATGAAATAAACATCCGACCATTTATCTCAAAAAATGACATTTTTCTCTTGTTGGAAACCCCTGTAGAAACACTTTTGCCAAAAGTGAGTCAGATCGGTTCGGATTTATATACAGCTCCCATGAAAATTTCGCTCTAGATTTGACATTTTCCTCTAGAGACAACATATATCGTACTCGATATCACTATTTTCCCGAATTCAATTCTAATGGGATAGGATGTGGAGGATATCTTTAGCTTTGAAAGGTAAAATAACATTCATTATGCCCTCCACCTTCAGGATGGGGGTATATTAACTGTGTCATATCATTTTTAAGTATATATATTCTTCATGGTCATGAAATTCTAAGACGATCTAGCCATGTCCATCTGTTGAAAGCACGCTAGTACCTAAACGAACGGAACTAGGTGTTCGAAATTTTCCACAAATTCGTCTTATAGTCGTAGATCGCACACTGGTCCATTTCTTATGGCATAAATTCGAAAAATAAAGATACAATCTCGAAATTTTGCACACTTGCTAGACATAACATACTTAAAACATGAAAAATAAAATTGGGCCGATGGGACCACGCCCACTACCACCTCCCATATAAACTCAATATATAACCAACATAATTATCACCCTCTATTAGTACAGGGTGGCCAAAAACAATATTTTATGAATGCTTAAAATAATTAAACTTATTTCGCTTTGACGAACAATGTTTTTCTGAACATTATTACAAATGCAATATAGCATACAAATATTATACTTGACACTGCAATTTAAGTAATTATTTCAGGAAATAATATAAAATGTCTACATGTGTACAGAAAAGTGAATGACGTTATGTACCATTTTAAAGGTACTTGCAACACATTTAATATGAGATATTGATGGGTCTCATACACAAATCTGATTCAGAGATATAATCAAATATGTTTACTATGGCTATCGAAAATTGTGCTAAAATAAAGTGGCATTTGCAGGAGTTTGCCGAAAAATGCTGGCGAGATAGTAGTTCCACCATAAACTACACACTCAGACGAACACTTTCACATTTACTCTTTGAGTCAAGTTGAGTCCTACATATAACTTTTGGTCCACGACATTTTTAGGTTATGCTCATTACGAATCACAAAATTACAACACATAAAAAAACTGACCAGACCACAGTTATCACAAAATGTTTAATATAATTTTTCAACTACTTACGCCGACCTTCAATTTCAATAATATAGTCACTTCATTATTTTCTTTTTACGCCTTAATTTTAAGTATTTTGTACAACTGCTTTAGATCCGAATTAATCCCACTTGTTTCGACGGCAAACTTTAAATTCCTCTCAGCCTTGCGATGTTGCCACCTAGTTTTCTCCAATACATTTTCTTGATAGCTTGGAGTGTTTCCATTAAGAAAATATATACACATTTAAAAAATTTCCAATTTAATTTTTTTGAATTTCTGCCAAAAAATGTGGATTGTGTGGATCCATAGTGGATCGGTTGGATTGCAACTGAGGGAATTCGGTCCAAAGAGAAAATTTGTTCACTCACAAGGATTGAAAATACCCCTAATAACCACTAATATGTAGAGTATTTACTTGATATTGGGCTGCCTTTATAGCAGAAACATGCACCATAGGGTGATTCTTCTTCGTAAGGTGGAGAAATGGGGCAAAAAGAGATAAAAATGGCAACTGGCAAACGACAAAAGCTAGAAAAAATAAATACGGTGTGTGTGTATTTTTCCAAATTCTGATAATGGATTTTCAAAATTCATACTTTTGGCATTAAAATAGAATGGAAATACAACCAAATGCTTCTACTATCTCCCCAATAAAAATAAAAAATAAATAAAATAAAACAAATAAAATTTTATATTTACCTATATAATTATTTTTTCAATATTTTTATTTGTTTTGGTTTGGCTATATTAAAACAATGAACAATAGCCCAGTGCAAATCAAATATTGATTACAGACCAAAAAAATACAAACGAAAAAAACTAAAACAAATGAGCGTTGGCACGGCAGAAGTATTGCTGGGTAAATATACCTGTATATACACATACTTACATATGCAACTCAATGAGATGCTTGTAAGGTGGTGTTTGTACTTCATTACTTGGTGCGATTTTTTAAACGCAAATTCGGCAAGTGAGTTGTGATTCTCGTTCGTTTGTGAGAATCATCTCCTTATAGAGGCCGGGTTTGATGTTGAAAAGTCGCTGCGAAGCCACCTGAATGAAACCTTTAGACAGGGTGGAAATCGTGATAGTGGTAGTCTGCAGCCAAGTAATAAATGTAAATAAATGTTTGTAAATAAATTTGCATTCTATTAAATATAAATGCAAAATGGCCTTGAGCCGGGACAATATCCCAGTTCAAATCAAATATTGATTACAGACCAAAAAAACACAAACGAAAAAACTAAAATAAATTTTACTGCTTTTCTACGAAAATCGACAGACCCTGTGGAATGCAGTAAAGTTTGGCCCGACCAAACTTAACGTCGTTTTTATTTGTTGTTTCTTAGAATATTCTACTGCTATATAAAACTTGTATGAAACAAAATCGACGTCGTTGGTACCGCTAAAGGAACCACTAATTTCAGAGGATGCACTGACTTATTAATTAAAAAATTAAATATTTGAAAATGATTATCTCTATAATATCATAAAAATATTTTAGCAATATTTCCTTACCTAAGATGAAAGGAAGAATAAAATATTTTATTTCTAGGCAGAAATTCGACAAATTAAATGTTACTTAGATTATTTGTTTACAAACTTTATATTGAAATTATTATTTGTATTTAAATATTGTAATTTTATACATTATTAAAATTATCTGAAAAAATTAACGTTGGCATTATAAATTAAAAATGTGTCTAAATAACCACACACCTACATATGTCAGTGAATTTTGTTTGCATAAAATGATAAATGTACATTACGGTACATTTTTTAAAAATTTCAAAAAGAAACATTCTTTTATTAGAGAACTGATCAAAATGAAGAGAATAGCATATCTCACATATGTGGCACAGATGTCCTTTTTGAAAGACATTTTTCTTATATTCTCAACAAGTTCAAATTGACCCATAAAGAGAGAAAGTAGAGGATTAAGATCTTCCAAAAAAAATATCGTCATAAAATTCCACAATAGGAAATAAGAATTATTACAGACATGCTCTCTTCGACCAAAAAAAAACTTTGAAAATGTCATCAAAATCTTAAATTTAAAAAAACTAAGCCGATATTATAAATATTAAAACGAATTATAAACGCATTTTCCGTATTTATTGTTTTTCAGCTTAACTTTTTCAAAACGATCCGTCCTTGGTTATTGACTGACTTTAAGAGCCAACATTGAATGCAAGCCATTATAAGAAATGTATTTTACTCGCATACAAATGCATAGGCGCATTGTTAATGCATGTATCTTCAACTTTGAAGTAGTGTGGCAATATTAGAGGGGGTCGAAAATATCTGGCCGCACATCATCTAGTAGTGCCTTAATGCACCATTATAGATAACAAATCTTAAAAATTCCCCGAATTTCAACGTGGCCTCTATTTCTGAAAGAAGTATGAATATTATTCAAAATATCACATAAATAAATAATATCACTATTCAAAAAAGTTTTGTTTTCTGTCTCTACATTCTTGCACGTTAAGGCTTAGAATCAAAATAAAAAAACGATTTTTTAAATTTGTTCTTAAAATACGAAATTTCATTAAATGTACCTTTGACATTTTTAAAGAACAAATACGATTTTGTGTAGAACAGTCGGAAAAAATTGGGATTTTTAAATTGGATTGGATTGTGATTTAAATTGGAATGAATAGTTTGTTTTATTTTCAAATGACAAAGAAAATACTATATATTTAAAAAATCTACGTAGATGTTATTCTAAATTAAAATAAAAAAATATTTGTTCACTTTTCATGGGTTTACTCAGGTGTGTGAGGGTTCTGATCCACAGGATTTTCACGTACCTGGGTATCACACCCTGTCCCTCTTTATTCCCCACAAAGGTCTTGTGGTTTACGTCCGCAACGACATAGTGTTCCAGAGCTAGCAAGACTTAAACTTAAAAAGAAAATCCAGAATTTAACTCCCTTTGGGTTAAATTCAAGGTTGGAACACACGTACTACATTTCGGATAGAAGTCCAAACGCGGAAAGGGAGGTATCCCTAAATGGCTTTGACGCCCTTTCCGATCCAATTACAAAAATTTTAGAGGATTGTCCTGATAGTGAAATTGTGGTTGCTGGCGATTTCAATGTTCATAATTCCTCTTGGCTTGCCCATTAGAGTCACTCAACACCAGAGGGTCAATACGCAGAACCTTTTGCCGCGCATAATGATTTGACGCAACTAGTGAATGAACCGACTCACATTCCGTGTGTCCAAGGGCAACACTCTAATATTCTTGATCTTTTCTTAACATCACACCCTGAAAAGTATGAAGTTAACGTTCTAGCACCTATTGGTAATTCGGATCACTGTAATGTTTCAACATCCTTTTCGTATTCCGCTCTTCGTGTCGCTTCGACCCCAGCCCCAAAGCGGACAATATATATATACGAAAAGGCACGTTGGGCCGAGCTCAAAAACTTTTTCCAGCATTTCAATTGGAAACTTTGTTTTCTAAATGGCGATATAGATGCTGCGGCTGAAAAGATTGAAAATATTATCTTGATTGGAATGATGTCATTTATTTCAATTAAATTTATATCGGATAAACCATATAATCAGACATGCAAGACTTATATCAGATCCAAAGAGGAAGCGTTCAGGAAATGGCGTTTAAATAAAAATGCCACCACTGATCTGCTACCAAGCAGACAAGAACCATGTGTACCAAGGTACTTAGACGTGAAAAGTTTCTACACGAACAACGTCTTCGTGTCAAAGTTCTTTCTTCTCCCAGGGGAAGTACGAGCTTTTGGTCATTTGTAAGAAGAGTAAAGGATAACTCCTCATCAATCACAATTCCTGTTAAAGATGACCAGATATTCACTAACCCGGTTGCCAAAGCTAACCTATTGGCTGAAATGTTTGCAAGGAATTCATCCTTCAATCAACCACTCCCCGTGATCGAAAATGTATTAAGTTCCATGCCCCAGATATTTTTTCGAACACATGGAGTTAAAAGGAAATCTCGATGTAAGTGGTCTTCGACGCTTGCCCGTCCTCTTCGTAATCTTACCTCTCGAAGGTTATGGAGAGTATGGTTAACCACCATCTTGTGAGGTATTTAGAAAACAATGACTTACTTAATGATCGACAGTATGGCTTCCGTAGGAATCGATCTACGGGAGACCTAATGACACTGCTATCCGAAAAGTGGAATCGATCCATCCACCAGCTTGGAGAGAGTAAGGTCGTTGCTCTAGATATCTCCAAGGCCTTTGATAGAGTTTGGCACGGCGCACTCATATCAAAGCTTATCGCTTTTGGTGTTGGTAGTGACTTCTCTCGATTTATATCGAGCTTCCTCAGAGATCGCACTATACGTGTTGTTGTAGATGGGTTCTCATCCGACGAGGTTACTGCAGGTGTACCACAGGGCTCTGTCCTTTCTCGCTCCCTTTTTCTTATTTTCATGGACGACCTCTTGAATCGGACTTCGAATCCAATATACTCATTTGCAACCTCTGTCATTCATACTAATTCGATCATAGACCAACTCGACCCAGTGCTCCTTGTTGTCTCACAAGCGATTCGCTGATCCAACGTCGTCGATTTTAATGAACGCTGTATATATTGAGTAATCAGATACTCTTGATGTTCTAGACTTGAAAATACAATGCGATGTTCGTTGGACAAAACATGCATGTGAAGTGTCGAAAGAAGCATGCAAGTGTCTAGGCTTCTTAAACCGGTGTAAGAAATACTTCACTCCCTCTGATCTTCTCCATATATATAATACTTACATCAGACCAAATATGGAATATAACTCCCATATATGTTTGGATGCTCCAGCTTCATCACTGCTTCTTGACCGCTTAATTGGCTTCCCGGCCAATTATGATGTTCAGAAGTTTAAAACAAGAGTCAAAATCCCATGACAAAATGGTTATAAATTAGTGTAATTTATTTATGTACGTGAATATAAATATTTACAATGTGATTTTCAATACACATGAAATAAACCAATGAATTCGATGGTAAGGTAATTTCTTATTTGTTTACTAGTCTAATGTGACCCAGTTTAATGTGCATATACCTACGTATAAGTATGCATGAAACGCATTTTTATGTCACGGTTAAAATACTTTACGCAGTTTGTAATAGGAGCATTTCCACTGCAGTGTCTCATACAACCACATGCATGCGTAAGTATAAATACATACAGGCGAGCGCTTAAGTATGTGTTAATATTTTTTTTCTATATAATTTTTAGAGCAAACGAGTACGTTTAAGAAAATGCACACAAGTAACACACAACACAGCACTGTAATTAAGGTTACTGTATGGCTGAGGAAGAAGAAGGCCGTTCGTTCAATGCATATTGTGTCGCTGCAAAAAAATGAAAAGACATTATTAAGTCTTGGCGGGAAACAAACCAAGGAACGCATTGTTATTCAACACCGAGTTAACGAGAATGTGTGGCATAACCTGAAGCCTTAAATATATATGTGCCAGGACTCGTTGTTAACAGTAACGGGTAGTAATTCCCAAGTTGCAGTTTTTGGCGGTCTAGGAAAACATAATTGCAGTAGGCGAAAAAAATACATAAAATGATTACGACAATTACTTATTTAAGAGCACTTTGGGTGGGAAACGTATTCATTATACTTGTTTACCAAGAGAAATTGATAAAAAATTGTATTTTTCAAATATTTCGTCACTGTAAAAGCTCCTCTAAAAACTGTATATTTTTATACCCTCCACCTAAGGATGGACTTTGTCATTCCGTTTGTAATACCTTAAAATATTCGTCGGAGGCCCCATAAAGTATATATACTGTGGGTCGTGGTAAAATTCTAAGACGATATAGCCATGTCCGTCTATCTGTTGAAAGCACGCTAGCGTCCAAACGAAATGAGCTAGGAGGTTAAAATTTTCCCTAAATGTGTCTTATGGTTGCAGATCGGTTGGGATTGAAATTGGGCGAAATCGGCACAGAGGGAAAAAAAATTCCCTCACAAGGACTGAAAATACCCCTAATAATCCCTAATATTTAAAGAATTTAAGCATGTTTTTTCAATATGTCTGCTTATATTTGCTTGATATTGGGAATGCGCTTTCCTCATATAACAAAAACGTGCAACATAAAGTGATCCTTATTTGTAGCGGGTGAAATGGGGCAAAAAGGGATAAAAATGGTACTTATCAAACGACAGCAGCTAGAAGCACGAAATTCGGTTTGTACATTCATCTAAATAAGTAGATACGTAAAATAAACAGATTTTCGAAATTCGTACATTTTGGGGATAAAATGGAAAAAGGGGATAAAAATAGTACCCACCAAATAACCGCAGCTAGAATCATGAAATGGGATACAGAACAGAAGGATACAAATAGTAACAAATAAACGGCTACAATTCGGTGTGTACATTCCCCTAATTGCGTAGACACGTAAAATAGTGAGATTTTAGAAAGACGTACTTTTAAGGGGGTGAAATAGGAAAATGGGGATAAAAATGGTACGAACCAAATGGCCGCAGCTAGATTCATGGAATTCGGTGTATACATTCCTCAGACTGCATATACAAGAAAAATAAAAAGATTTTTCCAAATTAGTACTTTATTTTGTTACTTTTATTGCAAAATTTGGTTGAATCATGAAGTTATGTTATGTTGCACTTTGTACGTGAGATAATGGATTTTCAAAATTTGTACTTTTGCACTTAAAATAGAATGGAAATACAACTAAATGTAGCACCCACTAACTACCAATATTTATCGTATTTAAATTATTTGAAGATATAAAGCTATGAATATTTAGTTTTTTAATTGAAGTATTATTTCGATATATATAGTATAAACGTATTGGTAGCCTTGTATTATAAGCGTGCTCTGAAATAGTATAAATGTTATATTAATTTATAAAATTATGTTTTCAAGACTCGTATTTGTTTTGGTTTGACTATATTAAAAAAATGATATTTTCCGGTAACATTACTGTACTTCTACGAAAATTGACAGCCTCTTTGGAATGCCATGGATTTTGGAGGGTATAAAAAGTTCGGCCCGGCCGAACTTAATACCTTTTTTACTTGCTTATTTTGCACTTTTGTCAAATTTTCGGAATTAATTAGGTGGGGTAGCATTTATTTTTTCTGCAAATTTGGATATTCTGTAGTTTTGAAAACAGATCTAATAAAATGATAAGCAACTAATAATTACAGTGTACCACTAATGTCTTCGTACACCAAAAAATTTTAAGTTAATTGATAAAGAACTGAAAGCCCAGAAAGAATATTAAAAAAAATAATGCAATATCTTATATTAAACATTTATTTATAATGTAACAACAAAAAAAACATTTCATTAATTTAAATACAAGTTATTAACTAAAAATCAAAAAATTCAATAATTTTCCTCCAATAAAGTCTTCGTACTTTTAGAAAACTTTCTACCAAAAAATCCTTAAACACCATGCAACTTTATTTTTAATATTTAGTGGGGTAGTCTTTATTTTTAATGACGGCTTTAAGGCGGTCTGGCATTGATTCCACGAGTTTTTTCGTGTAACTTGTGTCAATTTTCGCCCACTCTTCCTGAAGCACCTGTTTTAGTTGAGGCTTAGAACTGATGTGGTGAGTTCTGATCCTTTTTTCAAGCATATTCCACATATGCTCTATGGGATTCAGATCAGGACTCTGCGGGGGTGTTTTTAAAAGATGTGGAGTATTATACGCCAAGAACATCCTAGTGTTAATAGCCATGTGCTTAGGATCATTATCTTGCTGAAAATAAAACCTCTCAGATAAGCCTAGTTTTCAGCACTTGGCTTCAAATTCCTTTTTAAAATATCAATGTATGCACGGTGGTCCATAATTCCTTCAATAATTTCTAAATTTCCAACCCCGCTGGCAGCCATACAACCCCATACCATTACGCCACCGCCACCGTGTTTAACAGTCTTCATTGTGTTTTTGGATTGTATGCTTCTCCAGGCTTTCTCCATACTTTTATCCGGCCATCAGATCCAAAAATGTTGTATTTGGACTCATCGGATAATATAACATTCCTCCAAAACTCGAGAGATGCATTTTGGTATTCACGGGCGAAATCCAAACGCTTTTTACGATTTTTTTTCGTTTACCAATGGCTTCCTCCGAGGTGTACGAGATTTAAACCCAGCATTAATCACTGCTTTTCTTACTGTTTCGGGGTGGACTTCCTTCTGTTTTAATCTGAGGAATTCTGCGCTGATTTTCGGTGCACTTATAAAAGGATCCGTGGCAATGATACGCTTGATTTACAGCCTATCTCCATGGTTTAAAATGGGTGGTCGCCCAGATTTAGGCTTATTCTCAACTCGTCCTTCATATTTAAAGCGCCCAATCACCGATTGAATAGTAGAACGGCTTCGAGATAGTAGTTGGGATATTTCTGCATATGATTTTTTATCCTTAACATGTAATTTCAATATTAGCTTACGCTCTTCCACTGATAAATGCTTTCCAGGCATTTTTTTACTTTTTCGTCCACAAATCTATTGAAATTATGCTTGATTTAATAGGAATATGTTGAAGTTTCTTCTTTTGTTTACGATTACAAATGCCGTTATGCCAAACAAAATAAATGTCAGTTTTTGTGTGGCAGGGTTGCCATGCACAACAGCCTACTTAGTGCTAAACAGAAACGTAAGGTAAAGTGTACGAAGACTTTATTGGAGGAAAATTATTGAATTTTTTTGATTTTTAGTTAATAACTTGTATTTAAATTAATGAAATGTGTTATTTTTTGTTGTTACATTATAAATAAATGTTTAATATAAGATATTGCATTATTATTTTTTTAATATTCTTTCTGGGCTTTCAGTTCTTTATCAATTAACTTAAAATTTTTTGGTGTACGAAGACATTAGTGGTACACTGTATAATGATGTAAAATGTCGGCAATTTCATATATAGTTTATAACCTTCACCATCTCAGATAGCATCTGCATATAATTTATAAGGACTTGCATTTTACTTACGGTAGGATTATTTGTGTGCGAGGTACAACAAATCATAACTATTTTGCTGGTATAAAGTGATTGTAAAACCACTTCCAATATTAAATTGTTACTGATCAGTTTTATTTTAACCAAAGCTTATGCCAACTTGTGTGAGAGGTCTTGCAATATCGATCACATTGCTGGTGTATATAACATCTATGAAACAAATTTCTCAATGGGCAATGTTCCTTTTTATATACTCACTCCACAGACTTTCTATCTATCAATCTAAATGGGGGTAAATCTGTTTTCGAAACAGCAGAATATTAAAATTTGCGGAAATAAATAAATGCTACCCAACCTAATGCATATTTTGCTTACCCTTTTTGAATTGCAAATGGAATACTTTTTGAATTACAAATGAAATAATTTTTGAATTTCAAATGATGTCTTTTAAATTATTTATGACGAGTTTTGAATTGCAAATGACGAGTTTTGAATTAAAAATGATGGCTTTTGAATTACAAATGTTGTTTTTTGAATTACAAATGACGAGTTTTGAATTTCAAATGGAATTTTTGAATTTCAATTGATATTTTTTGAATTTCAAGTGATGTCTTTTGAAAAAAATGTCTTTTGTTTGGAAAACAGGTTCTTTTATTTTTCTTATTTTAAAAAGTTGTCATTGTATCGACTTTCGCTCGGAAATTATTTCGGAATCGGTACCAACACGAAAAAAGATGAACGATATACCGCCGCATTTTATAACCCAATTTATTATTTTGTAAAATTAAAACAAAAATCGTTTACATTTCGTTTACATATGACAATTCACTCATATACATATGACAATTGCCATTAATTAAATATTTGAGAAATTTAATATTCCTAAAACTTTGAAGCCTTTAAAAAGGATAAAGATCAGAAAATTAAAAATTGAGAACTAAATTCGAACTTTTGTTTCATTTGTATATGATCTTGTTCATATTCTATAAAAAATTTACAATTGGACCACAGTGGTATATCCCATAAGTACATTTTAATCGCATCTCAAAATCCAAATAAACATTTTTCCGGTTTCTGAGGAGGTTATTTTAAACAGTTTCCAAAAAAGTCGAGAATATATAAATATCCCATAACATTTAACGAATAGCATTTTCACAAGTGAATGGGAACGATTTTTTAGTATTGGGTCACAAGTGTCGGGTTCGAATCGAGGCTCGGCAAAAAAAATATATTTTATTTATACTTTTGTAAATAAACAATGCTTTATTTTGTATAATTTTAAGAACTTACAAATTTTTGTTTAAAAAATACAAATTTATTGCTTTATTAATATTTCAAATATTTCATTTTTTTGTGATTATTAATACTACATAATATCAGTAAAATTAAGTAGTAAAGGGTGATTTTTTAAGAGCTTGATAACTTTTTTTTTTAAAAAAACGCATAAAATTTGCAAAATCTCATCGGTTCTTTATTTGAAACGTTAGATTGGTCCATGACATTTACTTTTTGAAGATAATTTCATTTAAATGTTGACCGCGGCTGCGTCTTAGGTGGTCCATCCGCTTAGTCCAATTTTGGCATTTCCACGTTTTTGAGTAACAGAGACCCAATTGGTGCGAACGGCGACGAATCGAAAATTGGTGGTCATCATTAACACTGGCCGATACAGCTGCGATATTTTCTTCAGTTCGCACTCTACGTAAGCGTGTTGGTGGTTTAATGTCCAACAATGTAAATTTGGTGCGAAATTTAGTCACAATAGCCCGAATAGCCGCTTCAGTGGGTCGATTAAACTGACCATAAAATGGAAGCGCGCAATGAACTTTCTTAACAGAGCACGCATTTTGATAATAAAATTCAATAATTTGCAAGCGTTGTTCGTTTGTAAGACGATTCATGATGAAATGTCAAAGCATACTGAGCATCTTTCTCTTTGACACCATGTCTGAAATCCCACGTGATCTGTCAAATACTAATGCATGAAAATCCTAACCTCAAAAAAATCACTCTTTATCTCCAGACATGTGGTCGGTACCAATGTTATGCCTTTTCTACATTTACCCCTTAAAAGATGTAGATTGGAAGTAACCAAGCAGAGAATATATTCCATTCTGGGTAGTTATGAATTTAATAATTTGCCACAGGAATTAAGGAATTTAACTAGAATTTCAATTTTTAAAAATTTGCTTAAAAATCACTTGTTTCAAAATGTTGAGGGACTTTTATTTTAAATATTTCTAATATGCATACTGTTTTTAGGCTATAATTAGTTTTTAAATTACATAATTACAATTGTACATATGTATATAAAAATACATTTTTGATTTTCCATCTTGTCTCAATAATGTCAACATGACGCTGAGGCTTCAAAATTGTGTTTTAATAATGTTATAATATTATTATACATAATATATTTATATTATAATAGTCTTAACATTTGTAATATGAATTTATAATAAAATTAAGTATTAAATATAAATATAAGTACAAATTTTGAAAAATCCATTTGTATTCACGTTTCTATTGTAGTTTTATGGTTACCATTTTTGCACCATTTCTCTCCTGAAAGTATGGATGTCTTTCTGGTACTAAGGATTGAACTTACCAAATATGAAGTAAATACCAAGCAAAACTCTTCAAAATTGTTTCTTAATAACTCGAAATATTTCCTGTCGTTGTTAGCGAAACATTTTTCCCTCTGGACCGAACTTACCCGTTTTCAATCCCAACCGATCTAAAGCTTTTAGACGAATTCTTGGACATTTTGGACGTGCTTTCCTTTAGATGCTAGCGTTCTTTCAACAGATGGACAGACAGACGGACGTCTTGGAATTTTATGACAATCAAGAATATAAACTTTATAGTGTTGGTGTTGTATACCCTCCACCATAGGATGGGGGTATACTAAGTTCGTGATTCCGTTTGAAATATTGACCTCAGATACTATAAAGTTTATCGAACATCACGGTATAATTAATAATATAACTAATCACAACTTCATAACAAGAAATATTTCCAGTTATTTATGTAAAACTAAAATATGTGTAGATCGCAAAGTGTTGCAAATAATGTGTTTGTATCCTTATTTTCACCTAGAGAATCCATACATTCATTTAATTCTAGTTGGCGGTGCAGAACAACTTTATTAAATCTTCATAAATAGGTTCAGATTTATTTCTAGGATGTATATACTAAAGTCAGTGTTTTCGTGAAAAGCCCTACATACATAAAAACATTCATAACAATCCAGCTCAAAAAAATGGAAGTACTTCCGCAGGAAGCACATTTTAATCTCCATTAAAATCTAAATGTGCATATTTCCCCCTTTTGAGGAAGTTCTTTTAAACAACTTCCAAAAAAGTTAGTATATGTTAATATGTCGTAATATTTTACGAAAAGCATTTTCGCAAGTGAATGGGGACGAATTTTTAGTATGGGATCACAGAGGTAAGGTGCCCGCTTTGCACCCAGAAGGTCTCGAGTTCGAATCGTGGCTCGGGAAAAACTTAATTTTTTATAACTTTTATAAATAAAAAATGTGTAATTTTTACAATTTAAAAATGTTTGCTTAAAAAATACAAATTTATTGCTTACTTCAAATATTTATTTATTTCAAATATTTTTTATTTTAGGGTTTTATATTAATTCATACTAAATAAATATTTTGTTAAGGCTCCTATTGTCAGTTCTAACGAACAAAATGGAATTCATTAGTTATTCAGCACTCAAAACCGAGGATGGCTGAGATGGTTAGCGTGCCGTAGTAGCAACCAGAAGGTCCGCTGTTCTACTCCCGGTGGCGGCGGATTTTTTAACGCTTTAAAATAACTTTTAAGTCTTTCAAAATAGAGGACATCCCTCGTATGACAACTCGATGTTAAATTCATTGGTGAAGATCCCAATGTTCACTACTTCCTAATCGCAAAATGAAAATCTTTTTCACTTCTTAGGGTGCTCTCTTTTTGCTGTGATGTTTCTCAGATCGATTTTTAAGGTGTTACAAACGAGGTTGACCAATTGGCCAAATTTTAAAGTTTTCCAAAAAAATCACTCTTTTGGGATTTATGAAAATTTTGTGCTTATACACTCCACGAGAGTATTATGGCTTTGTGCATTTGTTTGTAACACCCAAAAGGAAGCGAGATAGACCCATTGTTAAGTATACCGATCGACTTAGAATCACTTTTTGAGTCGATTTAGCAATGTCCGTCTGTCCATCTATTGTTGTAATCAAATTACAGGTCGCAATTATAGTCCGATCTTAGCAAAAATTGGCACAAGTAAGTTTTGTGGATCAAGGACGAACGCAATTTAATTTGAGGCAAATCGGTTCAGATTTAGATATAGCCCCCATACAAATGTCGCTCCCGATTTGACATTTTCCGCTCTAGAAACCACATATTGTACCCGATTATCTTCAAATTTGGTACAACATCATATAGTCCTACTAAAAACACCTGTGCTGAAATTGGGTAAGATCGGCTCCGATTTAGATATAGCCCCCATACAAATGTCGCTCCCGATTTGACATTTTCCGCTCTAGAAACCACATATTGTACCCGATTATCTTCAAATTTGGCACAACAGCTTTTAATCCAGGTAAAAAACCTATGGTGAAAGTGACTAAGATCGTTTCAGATTTAGATATAGCGCAAGTACAAATGTTGCTCCCAAATGTTTAACCGATTTTGGTCAAACTAACATTAATATGTTAATTTCACCTATTTCGTTCCAGATTTCAGTATACCCCCATACAAATGTCCTTTCAGATTTAACATTTTTTGTAAAACACATACTTTTACAGGATACAAAAATCCTTCCCGTTTTCACTTTTTCACCGAATTAAATTGTATTCGGATTGGAAGTGGAGTGTATCATAGAGTAGGCCCCGCCCGACTTTAGCCTTTCCTTACTTGATTTTTTTTAATTTAATTGAGATACACAACAATTCAAGTAAATTTTCTCTATGATTTTTTGACAATCATTTCAAGTTTTGACATGGCCTAGGGAATTGAATTTGGGTGGGGTCACCCAGTAGCCCTCATACCAACTAGAGATCCAAAATTTTGCAAATCACATTGAGAACACCGCTGCTCTATGCTATATAATTTTTTCGAGATATATTTTTCCCTTCATATGTTACAGAATAAATGCAAAAAATGGATTGAAACCACGATAGAGCTCAAGCAATTGCTGCAGAAATATTGCAATGAATGGGTTCGATACTGAAATCGCAAAATAAATATTTACGATTTTTGTGAAAAGAATCCAAAAATTCTCAAAAATGAAAAAATCCCAAAACGGGGAATTTTTTCACTAATTTAGCTGTCCACAATGCTGGCCCTACGTTGTTTATATTCCGAAAGATTGTTTGAAGGGCATATAACTAATCTATGTCTATTATATTATTATTATATCTATTAAGAAATTATATCTATTGTTGATTGCATTGTTATGTCAAATACGATTAAATAGGGCCAAAAATATATTGACGATTTACCGTGCAATCCAGTGATCAAAGGGAAATGGAATATATATGACGTCAGCAAAAACATATAAAATCTCCTGAACATCCCTATAAAAAAAAAACAAAATCCTTAACAGCATTTCAAAATGAATGCATAAAGGATAACATAACAAATATGAACAGGATTTCACCGTTTAATTTATCATTAATTTAAAATTTCCTCTGATGCAATCTACATCTCCAATATTGCCGTGAATGACTGATATTGCTCAGTTTTCAGTTTCTTGCCTTGCATACAACGTCTTTTAGAATATTCCGTGTTAAAGTTAAATGACATTTATTACAACTTGTAAAGGAAGGAGAGGAAGAAGATGAAAACACGCTAAACTCACAAGAATGAAGAGAAGACAACATGAAATCATATTTTTCCTTACGAAGAAGGAAGTTTAGGAAACGGCTCAATGTTGAGTTGAGAACGCAAACCGGCTAACGAACTGGCTGAAAGTAAATGACTGTCAAGTTTCCAGGCAGGACGCGTTTAAAATCAAAATGAAAATGAAAACACAAAAACATGAACATGATTGAAAAGAAGACATAATAATAATGAACACACAAACAATATATAATATCATCATAATAATATTAATAAAGAATATTCGCATATTAAGAGTGACTGGGTTTTGTGTTCCATGTCGTCGTTTATTTTGTTGTTTGTGTGGCTGCTGCTGCTGCTGCTGCCGTTGATTTCTGTTCCTCAAAACTAAAGCCAAATAATCATTTCCAGACATTTGGTTTTAATGTTAATAGATTCCTTCCATTTCCCTTCAGTTGCCTTCCAATCTCTGCACACTGTCAGTCAGTCCATTGTTTGTCTGCTTTGTTTGTTTGCAGAGATGACTTCGCCTGTGTCT
Source organism: Polietes domitor (assembly GCA_947397865.1). NCBI lineage: Eukaryota > Metazoa > Arthropoda > Insecta > Diptera > Muscidae > Polietes > Polietes domitor. The sequence continues at coordinate 49,333,783 of OX377620.1, forward strand.
CCCGTACTGCCCTTCGCTGGTTGTCTTTTTCAATTTCAGTTCCTCGCTTGGCTCTTCTCCGCTCGCTTTGCTGTGTTTAATTTTCCTTAAACAATTTTTGTATTAAAAACATTTGCAGTAAATTGTTCTTTTTTTTCAGCAGCCATTGTTTGGAAGGAAGAAGAAGACAAGGAGAAAAAACAAAATATTTCTGCTGTATTTACTGTAGTGATGTTAAACTAACCACAAAGACTCATTGTCATCATTGTTTAGTTTTTTCCTCTTCTCCTCGTTTTTTTCGAGAACTTTTGTTGGTCCTCTTTTCTGTTTTTTTTTTAAATGACGTTTTATACCCCTGTTATATTTGTTGACTGCAAAAATTATGTTGATGTACTGTGGTTAGACCAGAAAAAAACACTGGCTAAGGGCGACCAGCTGTGTCGAAATTTTTGGTAAGCGATGGGGAAATGTGTATGTTTGTAAACATGCGTTAGATATTTGTGAACCTGAGAAGGAGTAATACTGAATATAGGAAATCCAAGGTTCTGAAATTTTGATGAAAATATAACAAACAAATCAAACAAAAAGGATTTGAACTGGGAACAGAACATTATGCATCAATATTTAAAGAATGCAAATTTATTTACAAATGGTATGGTGACATGTATTGCTTGCCGGCAGACTACCACTATCGTGATTTCCACCCTGTCAAAGGTATCCTCAGGTGGCTTCACAGCGAATTTTCGGGAACATACCCGGCCTCTTTAAGCAAATGATTCTCACAAACGAACGCGAAGTACAATTCAGTTTCCCAATATTCGGTTTTAAAAAATCGCACCAAACAATAAATCACAAGCATCTCATTGATAAATAAATTTATATTTTTTAAATTCGTATTTAAAAAATATATTTTATCGAAAAATATTAGAAAAAATATCCTTATTTTTTTAAATCTCTGTTTAATAAGATTTGTGCTTTGTAAATTTCAAAGTGAGATTTACAAGTAGGTACAAGTGAGGAATTTCAAGCTAAAGAAATGAGAAATCTTTGATTAAATAATATATGTTTTATATTTTTATACCCTCACTCTACAGAGTAGGAGGGACAGAAATTAATTTGAAGGAGTGACTTAAGACCCTAAGTATGTTTGGACCAAATCCGTACCACAACATTTTAAGATGTTTGAGTCATGTCCGTCCGTCCGTCTGGCTGGCTGTTATATACGATAGCTCTCGAAAGAAGATAAGGAATCCATTCAAACTTTGTTCATGGTAATATTTTCCCAAACTTAGTTTAAGTTGGAAGATGGGCGAAATGGACCATATTTATATGTTAAAGTAAAACCAATAAATAATTATTATTTAATAATAAATAATAAATTAATAAAGTTTTTATAATTTGAAATATGGTCATCCTAATTCTAGGTGAAAGTTTGTTGCCACTATATACTATGTTACTTTGTATTTTTAGATTGCATGAATTATTTTTTCCTTGCTAGTTAGCTAGTGATAATATTCATACTGACATTGCTAATAACGTTCTGGACTCTTTATAATTTTACAGAGCCGGGCAATACAATACTTCGTGTGGTACCTGTGTGGAACTATCTATCCTATCTTCCAAGGGTGCAATTTCGTGCAGGCAAAAGTTACCCTACAAGAACGGGGAACCCTTCAACCTTTCCAAATTATATTATATTATTATATTTGTTAAAGGCTTTTGAAGGAAAAAAATTTTCTAATAAAAAATTTGATTGCAGAATCCCTTAAAATGTGTGAGAAACAGTTCGAAAATTCAAAAACAGAAAAATTTTAATTTTCTTTAAAATCGAAAAAAAAACGAAAAGTAGTCAACTTGTTCCGATTTCTGAAATATATCCGATTGGCCGATTTAATTTTAATAATAAATAATTAATTAATGTTAATATCTCCAAATAATCCTTGAATCCTTGTCTAATTTTGACACGAAAAATAAAAGGATTTTTCCAAAGTCGCACTTTCAAGGGATACAATGGGTACAGAAGGATAAAAATAGTACCAACTAAACGACTACAGCTCTTATTGAGTAGACACGTAAAATAAAGAGATTTCGGAAAGTCGTACTCTTAATTCATCATTAGTCATATTTAACGTATATCAATTGGATCAATTACCAATAATATGGTGATTGATCCAATTATCCGACAGACAAATACAAATTATACAGTAGTAATAGGATGAATCGGGCCGACATTTCAAAAGGGGGCATATAACAACATTTTGGGCCTGGTCCAAAACATAAACCTATATATTTCACATTCACGGTAGGTTCTATCTCATTACAATTCAATTCGGTAAAAAAGTGAAATCGGGAAGAATTTTTCCATCCTCTAATTGTATGTGTTTGACAAAAAATTTTAAATCGGAAAGGACATTTGTATGGGGTATATTGAAACCTGGAACGATGTGACCCGCTTTCACCATGTATGTAACACGTAAAGTTTGGCCAAAATCGGATAAACATTCGGGAACAACATTTGTATGAGGGCTATATCTAAATCTGAACCGATCTTACCCACTTTCACCATAGGTGTTTCTAGTTCGATTATAAAATGTTGTGCCAATTTTAAAGAAAATCGGGTACAAGATGTGGATTTTAGAGCGCAAAAAGTCAAATCGGGGCGACATTTGTATGGGGGATATATCTAAATCTGAACCGATCTTACCCAAATTCTGCATGGGTGTTTCTAGTTGGATTATAAGATGTTGTACCAAATTTAAAGAAAATCGGGTACTATATGTGCTTTATAGGGCGGAAAAAGTCAAATCGGGAGCGACATTTGTATGGGGGCTATATCTAAATCTGAACCTATTTCCTCCAAATTCAATACCGATGGTCCTTGGCCAGAAAAAAACAAATTCTGCCAAGTTTCATGACAATCAGACAACAATTGCGACCTGTAGAGTGCGTACAAGCTTAGATGGACAGCAGACGGACGGACGGACAGACATCGTTAAATCGATTCAGCTGGTGATTCTAAGTCGATCCGTATACTTAAAGGTAGGTCTAGCTCGATTATTTCTTGGTGTTACAAACATTTGGCGGAAAACTAACTCATAATACCCTAGTCCACGAAGTTGTATAGGGTATAAAAACTGAAAAGCTAAGTTACTTATATGATGCCTTGATGACAGTTAGCCCTATATCAACATTTAGCGAACGTGTTTTTTCTACGTCAAGCTTTATCAATAACAAATAAAAAATCGCTTACAAAATTATCACTTGTATTGTATACTTGTATTGCGATATTATTATAAGAAGGATTCTACGTAAACCTTTTATTCAACTTTTTTGTACATAAAAATATGAATTATTTTATAGAATTGACTTTATTTTAAAATGATTTTTAATGCACCTTTACTGAAAATGAACTGTATTTATTTTCGTAATAAAAAGAATTAATTTAAATATTTTCGTTAATTGATTTAAAAAACCGGTTATAACCGGTTTAACCGGGTTTTGTAAAAAAACTATAACTGAAAACCGGTTTTTAAAAAAATTGAATTTTCGGTTAAAACGAAAACCTTCTTTCTAAAATAACCGGTTTTTTGGACACCCTAGACTTGAAGTATTATTTCGATATTTATGTATAGTGTAAACGTATTGTTGGTTTGAAATAATAAAAATATTATATTTATTTATAAAATTATTTTTTCAATATTTCTATTTGTTTCTGTTTGGCTATATTTAAAAAATTTATATAAAGGGTCCGCCATATAACGTTTTTTTCAACTATTTAACCGTTGGACTATTATTTTATTTATTTATTTAAATAAATTTGCATTCTATTATATATAGAAGCAAAATGGTCTTGAGCCAGGACAATATCCCAGTTCAAATCAAATATTGATTACAGACCAAAAAAATGCAAACGAAAAAACAAAAATTATTTTCCATTATTAACCGGAAGGATTGTACTTTCAAATAAAAAAAGAAATTTGAGAAAATATTCAGTATTTTTTTATAGCATTTTCAAAAAAAATAGTTATTTGTTGAAATATGTGGTTTCTAGAGCGGAAAAAGGAGAAATTGGTATGGGAGCTATATAAAGGGTCCGCCATCTAAGGTTTTTTTTCAACTATTCAACCGTTGGACTATTATTTGTGGGGTGCCCGAGGCAGCCATTTGAATGAAATTATTTTCCATTATTAACCGGAAGGATTGTACTTTCAAATAAAAAAAGAAATTTGAGAAAATATTCAGTAGTTTTTTTTATAGCATTTTCAAAAAAAAGTTATTTGGCGGACCCTTTATTTTCCTGTAATATTACTGCACTTCTAAGAAAATCGACATCCTCTGTGGAATGCAATCCATGGTGTAGGGTATATAAAGTTCGACCCGGCCGAACTTGACACCGTTTTTACTTGTTTTTGTTTATAAATAAATTTAAGATTTTACAATTTTCTCTAAAAATGTCCTTGAAATTAAAGACACAATTATATTTGTATCTAATAAAAAAAATTAAGACGAAAATACTCGATCCACCTTAGTGTCCGACATTAAGAAATATTGTCAATTTTGGGCTTATTTCTGAAATATATCTAATATATTTAAAATTCTACATATCAATGTTAAAACATAATCACAAAATAATCCTTGATTTTTATAGAACTTAAAAATGGGATTTTTTTGGAAATTTTAGTTCCGCAACGAATATTTTCGAAACAGCATTGTTGCAGCATCGAAATAGTTGCTTCAGCTTCGAAAATATTCCTTATGGAACTACAATTTCCATTAAATGAAGATTCGTTGCAACAAGGAAGGATGGTTGACATTTGATCCGGCTACGAACGATTTTATTTCTGTAGAGGAATCCCTTTACTACGAAATCAAATTGAAATATCTTAACAAGGCTTCCCATTGTAATCTAATCCATTAAACACACACGCCTTAAACTTCCTACTGCTTCTGTACCTGGAATTTGGAAATTATTTGAATTTCTATACTAAAGTTTTGTCACAATCACTTCAGACACATTGAACATAAAGGATCTGTGTGGTGTGGTACGCTTCTCCTGTCCTTTTCAATATTATTGGCATTTGTGATGTTTGTAGGGTTTCGTAACATTTGCCTGTCTGTGCCTTTCATGTTGTTAAATATTTTGAAATGTCTGTAAATTTCGGTGTGGATTCATACAAATAATGTCTTTCATATTTAACATTTCCTAAACAAAAGAATAAAAAAAAATCTCAAAAAAAAAAAAAACAAAAAAAATGTTAGCAATATTTGACAGCTGTGAATGGTAATAATGTCTGAGTTAACTTTACTGACGGGTCTTTTTTTGCTGAATAAATGGGTCATTTTATGGTTGTATAAAATCAAAAAAGAAAAGAGTAGCCGAAAGCAAAATGATAAGAGAAAAAGTATGATTTTTGTTTAAATGTCAATTATACTGATTACAGTTGAAATTTGCTTGGGAAAAACAATACAAACAGCAAGCCAACCACCCACCCACTTACCCACACATACATACAACACATAAAGGAAGCACTGTTGTTTCCTGTTAGTGGGCAGTGGTGGCATACATTGAACCGAACACTTTGACACACTCTCTCTCTTTTGCTGTCGACTGACACCGGTCTAACGGAAACGGAAACCTGTTGTCACTTGGACATTGTTATGTTCCCCAGTTGCATAAATTATGAAGTGTTGGTAAGAGAACGTGACAATTTGAAAAGTTTATAAATTTAAAAATATATTTATACTATGACAGCAGAGCAAATAAGTGAATAAAAAGAGAAAATTCGATATTTTCCAACATCCTTGAAAGGTTGGAATTATTATTGTTAAATAAGATTAAATTGTTAAATACTCTTTGCTCAAGAATAAAAGTGAATCAAACTCTGAATCAATTTGAGCAGGATCGTCTCTTTACAATTGTTAACAGATCTCAATGAAATATGAAAGAGTTCGACATTTTCAGAGGCCAGGATTCGCATTTAATGATGACTTTAAGATATTTCAATTCGAAAAAATGACAGAGCTTAAGAGGCTAAAAAGGCAAGTTTCTCCAGGACCTCAGTAAATGCGTATATATAAACCTCTGAAAATGTGACAAACCCAATGACAAACTTAATATATATCCACCCCCCTACCGACGAAGAAACGAAACGAAAAAAGAAACACAAAACATTTTATTGAAATTAAAATACACAAAGCTCGACAGCTTAAATAACTGTTAGAGGACAATTGTAAGAAGAGCCAAAGAAGAAGAAGAAAAAAGGAAATAAACGCACAGGCGAGCGAGATTAAAATGGTTAATGAGTTGGAAAAATGTAAACAAGCCAGGACAGGACGCAAATGCTTTGGTAAATGGTGAACGAAATTCTCAACAAAGAAATGAACATTTTGCGTTGACGGACAGAAAAGCAAAGAGACAAAAAACGATAGACAATAAAAAAAAACGAAATAAAAATTTATGCAAACACAAAATTCCATAAAACACTTGTGACCGGAACAACTGCTGACGAAAGGACAATTTGAGGTAAAATAAAATGAAATGGTGACCATGATAGAGCTCTTGAAGACTTGAGAGTGTGAAAAATGTACTCGTATTCGTAAGTATCAAGGATTCTTGACAAAAGTGTGGACTTTTTTTAAGGAAAATAATTTGGATTGTGTTTAAAGTTTGGAAGTTTGAATATTTCAATTAAAGTTCACGTAGTACACCCCCACTTTGGAACTTATTCAGAGATACATCGATTTTCAAAATATGGAAATTTTCCTCAGGTTTTTCTAATTGGGATTTTATAGTAGACCGAAAGGCAATGCTCTTTATGTTCAGTATTGGTTAGATAGGGCTTCTTACAGATCACACATTACTCATATCGGACGGACTGCTTTGACATTTTTGTTCTGTGTAGTAGGTCAAATCACAATGGAAAGGCGAATACAATTCAATTCGGTAAAAAATTAAAAACAGTAAGGATTTTTGTATGCTTCCTAATCATAGGCTGATATGACCTGACCCAATTTGTCAAATCGAGAAGAATATTTGTATCGGGACTATATCCAAACATGGAATGAAATGACCCACTTCCACAATATATTCTTCCAGTTCAAGTATAACGCGTTATGTTCAATTTGATAAAATTCGGTGAAAATTCGTGGTATCTGGGGCGGAAAAAGTTAAGCCGGGAGCTATATATAAATCTGAACCGATCAGACCTATATATTCACAATGGGTGTTTCTAGTTGAAATTTAAGATATTTTGATATATATTTGAAGAAGATCTGTAAAAATATGTGGTTTCTAGACCAGAAAAAGTCCACTCGAGAGCGAAATATGAATGGGAGCAATAAATAAATCTGAACCGATCTGATCTATTTTAACCATAGGTGTTCCTAGTTTAAATACAAGATGTTTTACAAAATTTAAAGACAATTTGATTAAATATATGGTTTCTAGGGCGGAAAATTCAAATTGGGAGCGAAATTTTTATGGGGGCTATATCTAAATCTGAACCGATATTGGCCACTTTCAGCAAATTTTAAAGAAAATCGGGTACAATATGTGGTTTCTAGATTGGAAAAAGTCAAATCGGGAGTAACATTTGTGTGGGGGCTATATCTTAATATGAACCATCTTACCCACTTTCAGCATATGCGCTTCTAGTTGGATTATAAGCGACATTTGTATGGGGGCTATATCTAAATCTGAACCGATTTGCCTCAAAATAAATAGCGTTCATCCTTGATCCACAAAACTTACTTGTGCCAATTTTTGTTAAGATCGGACAATAATTGTGACCAGTAATTTGATTACAACAATAGATGGACAGACAAACGAACATGGCTAAATCGTCTCAGAAAGTGATTCTAAGCCGATCTGTATAATAAACGATGGGTCTACCTCATTTCCTTTTGGGTGTTACAAACAAATGCACAAAGGCATAATACTCTCGTGGAGTGTATAAAAAACAAAAATAATATATATAACCTGACGTGTCATGAAAGTAAATTTGGAATAAAAGCTGAATGGAACTATTTTTGTGCAGCTCAAATTAAATTTGGGCGGATTTCACCCCGTTTCAATCCCAACCGATCTACGACTATAAGACGCATTTATGGAAAATTTGAACGTTCTAGCTCCTTTCGTTTAGATGCTAGCGTGCTTTCAACAGACGGACGTGATCGTCTTAGAATTTTATGACGATCAAGAATATATATACTTTATAGGGTCTCAGATCGATATTTCAAGGTGTTACAAAAGGAATGACAAAGTTAGTATACCCCATCCTGGAGGTGGAGGGTATAAAAATTAAAATTATCAGGAATCTGTAACTGTCACTAAGACACTAAGACTTCGTTTTCTTCAAAAATATATAATCTACCCATCTTTATGCCAAAAATATCCCAAAACCAATTTAAATGTTTGCTTATCTTCCCTTGCCATGCCGATAGATTTGCTCTTGACATTGATGTCTTTTTCTTCAGCTGCAGCGAACAGCACTTATATTTCCTCGGAGTATTTACGTTTAATGAATGTAATCAATTTGCCCGGCGTGCCATTTTGAGGCTATAAAATATTATTAATTTTATATCTGTTCTAATTTTTCATTCAAATATGCCTACCACGCCGAACTCAGCGGTGGCTCAGTGGTCCCGCAAACGACCGAAAGGAAAATATAAATGACTTGCTATTTCGTTGAGCATTTTATGAAACGTTAGCTTAATATGAAAGAAACCTTCGAAACGAAAAAAACACGCACAAAAAATACCAAAACAAAGCAGATGTTCAAAGAATAAAAGGAGAAGAAACAAAAAAAACGAAATGTAACACTTTTAAAGAAATACTAAATGAAACTAAACATTTGCAGAAGCCACTTCTGGCACACACCATTTCCTGAGGTTCCTTCCTTCCTTCCGCGTTAGGGCGTGATACAGGCTCATTTGTCTTCCTCTTTCACTGGAAGTGTTAGGCCATATTGTGAAGCAGTGAAGCATATTTCTCTGGCTTTATGTGTTAGACACTTTTAACAGCGCAGCATTTTTCTCAAAATTTTAAAGATTTGTTGGTAATGTGTGTTCTGACATTTCACGACAATCGAATGTGGGGATTCCAAATCATTCAATATATACTGTATTGTATTGATATTGATTAGAAAAGAGCAGAAACCTTTCTAAGGAAATCTGTATATATGCTAGAGCGTAGCACAGAGGTGAGCTAGTAAAATATTTTATTTGAGGAGAACGGATACAAATTGTACCATCGCCCGACAGGCTTACAATGTGAGCGGAAAAAAGATTTTTAAACAATCCTAGTTCCTATGGGTTAAATTGGGCCAAGAGTGATAAAAATGGTACCAACAACGGCTGAAGCTGGAATCGTAAAAATCGGTGAGTGCATTACTTACATTGCGTAGTGGGAAGAAATGGAGAATAAAGCGATACAAAAATGGATAAAAAGGTCCCAAGAAAAGTATTGCAGCTTGAATCGTCCATTCCGCTGTGTTTATTCCTCGAACAACGAAGACCCATCCAAAGAAGACATGGTTTCCAAATTTATACTTAAGTGGGAAGTGGGGCGGAGAATGATAAATATTACCAGAAAAAGCTTTGCAGCTTAAAGTGCGAAATTCGATGTAAGCTAAATTTTTAAGAGCCCTAATAGTGTAAATTGGAGTACAATTGAGGTACAAAACATTGTACAACAATATGCAATAAAGAAATAATTTTTTGTGTCGAGACATAGAAATGTATTCCTCGTATCTTATTATGGATATTAACCCGAATGATGCTAGCCTGACCATATGGTAATACAAAAAAAGACGATCACCAAAGCTTCCGGTGTAAACCACTGATAAAATTAAAATTCGAAAAAAATAATTACATCTCTATTCTGGTATTATTATATTATTTAATAACTATCATTCTAGCAACAATGTCAAATTGTAAAAGATCCATGGCTACGTGCAGAAGTTATGGTACAATTTGTAGACACAAAGTTTTATTTTTTTAATTTTTATACACTACACGAGAGTATTATGTCTTTGTGCATTTGTTTGTAACACCCAAAAGGAAGCGAGATAGACCCATTGTTAATTATACCGATCGACTTAGAATTACTTTCTGAGTCGATTTAGCAATGTCCGTCTGTCCATCTATTGTTGTGATCAAATTACAGGTCGCAATTATAGTCCGATTCTAACAAAAATTGGCACAAATAAGCTTTGTGGATCAAGGACGAACGCAATTTAATTTAAGGCAAATCGGTTCAGATTTAGATATAGGATTTTACATTTTCCGCTCTAGAAATCCCATTTTGTATTCGATTATCTTTAAATTTGACACAACATCATATAATCCAACTAGAAACACATATGCAGAAATAAGGTAAGATCGGTTCAGATTTAGATATATCCCCCATACAAATGTCGCTCCCGATTTGATATTTTCCGCTCTAGAAACCACATATTGTACCCGATTTTCTTTAAATTTGGCACAGCATCTTATAATCCAAATAAAAAAACCTATTGTGAAAGTGGGTAAGATCGGTTCCGATTTAGATATAACCCACATACAAATGTTGCACCCAAATGTTTAACCGATTTTGGCCAAACTATACATATTATCTTTCACTAGATTTCAATATATCCCCATACAAATATCCTTTCCGATTTAACATTTTTTGTCAACACATACATTTACAGGATATAAAAATCCTTCCCGTTTTCACTTTTCCACAGAACTAAATTGTATTCGGATAGAAAGTGGAGTGTATCATAGAGTCGGCCCCGCCCGACTTTGGCCTTTCCTTACTTCCATTCCATTTTTGAATAGCTGGCATCTAAACAAAGAAAACAAGGCATACTTAAAGTGAAAGAACTGCATTTGTATACCCTACACCACAGGGTATAATGTCTTTGTGCATTTGTTTGTAACACCCAAAAGGAAACGAGATAGATCCATCGTTTATTATACCGATCGACTTAGAATCACTTTTAAGTCGATTTAGTATCAATTTGATTTGTAATCAAAGTCCAGGTCGCAATTGTTGTTAGAACTAAATGAAGCTTTTCACAACGAAGTTTTATGGGATAAGGACGAACGCTATTTAATTTGATTGCTTATTTGCTTCCGATTTTACTTTTCCAGCTGTAGAAACCACATATTTCAACAGATTTTCTTCAAATTTGGCAAAACGTATTATATTTTTAATAACTCTGGTAAAAAAACGTCCAGATCGACTCAGATTTATATATAGCTCCCATACAAATGTCTCCTATGATTTGACTCTTTCCGCTCTATAAACCACATATTTTAGCAAATTTTCTTCAAATTTGGCAAAACTACTTATATTTCAACTAGAAACAACTCTGGTAAAAATGGGCCAGACCGGTTCAGATATATATAGCTGCAATATAAATTTCGCCAATGAATTGATTATTTCCGCTCTAGAAATAGCATATTTGAACAGATTTGCTTAAAATTTGGCAAACCAGCTAATATTTCAACTACAAACATCTATGACGAAAGTGGATCAAATCGGGGGAGTGATTTACATGCATATAAATGACTCCCCCGATTTAATTCTTTCCGCGCTAGAAACCACATATTTAATAGATTTTCATCAAATTTGGGAAAGCGTCTTATATTTATTTCAGAAAACCTATGTTAAAAATGTGCTAGATCGGTTCAGATTTATATATATCTCCCATTCATCGTTTATGTTCAAATTTTCTTACAAATACAGATAAAAGTATAGAATTTGTAGGTTCAAATGTAACGACCTTCTTATACCCTACTCCACAGGGTATATTGACTAGGTGTAGAGTATCATATAGTCGGTCACGCCCGACTTTAACTTTCCTTACTTTTTTAAAATAGGTATGTTCATTCAAGTTCAACTCCTGAAATAATTAACCGATTTTAATGTAATATACCTTGAAAGCATTTGCAAATACTTTTATATTATTGTGTGGGATGTGGTATGGTATAGCCGCGTTATATTTTTACAGTTTTTAGAATTTGATTTGAACTGGGATATTGTCCTGGCTCAAGACCTTTTTGCATCTATATTTAATATAATTCAAATTTATTTACAAATGGCATGGTGACATGCTTGGCTGCAGACTACCACCATGTCAAAAGTCTTTTCAAGTGGCTTCGCAGCGACTTTTCAACATCAAACCCGGCCTTTATAAGGAGATGATTCTCACACACGAACGAGAAGCACAACTCACTTGCCGAATTTGCGTTCAAAAAATCGCACCTAGTAATAAAGTACACATGCCATCTTACAAGCATCTCATTGAGTTGCATATATAAGTATGTGTATATGCAGTTATAGAAAAATACATACACAAACTTTCAAAACAATCGCAGCTATCACGAAAAAAAATTTGAAAATTGAAAAAACGTAATTTCTTTTTAGACTTTGTCGAACTGTTTCTCACACAATTTAAGAGATTTTGCACTCAATTTTTTTAGTAGAAATTGACGTTTCTTGGCTTTATTATGATTTTATATTCATATTATTTGTGCCAAATATAGTTTGGTTGCAATAAATATTTTAAAAATATCCTTTTGAACAAATGTCTGACTTCGAACAAACATAACTTTTTGCCTTCAAAGGTCTTTAACGAAATATATACATATTTGGAAAGGTTGAAGGATTCCCCGTCTTCTCAGGGTAACTTTTGCCTGCACGAAATTGCAACCTTGGAAGATAGGATACACTTAGAGCAAAAAGTAAGATTTTTTAGTTCCAAAACGCAATTTATTAATTTTCTTGAGGAAGAAAATGAGTAAATTGCATTTTGGAACTAAAAATCGGACTTTTTGCACTACATGTCTGCTAAATCAGGTATTATTTTGGTTTTTTGGGCATATTTCCGGCAAATGTACTCCGATTGTTATAAAATTTTTATCTGCGTACCTATTTTTCAAAATTTTATGGGACGAAAATGAGTAAATTGCGTTTTGGAACTAAAAAATCAGACTCTTTGCACTAAATGTATCCTATCTTCCAAGGGTGCAATTTCGTACTGACAAAAATTACCCTACAAAAGCGTGGAACCCTTCAACCTTTCCAAATATGTTTACATTTCTTTAAAGGCCTTTGAAGGAAAAAAAATTGTGTTGGTCCAAAGTCAAACATTTCTTCAAAAACGATATTTTTTAAAATATTTATTACAAACAAACTATATTTGGCACAAACATAGTTTTAACGTCATAATAAAGCGAAGAAACCACAATTTCAAATAAAAAAGATGTGAGTGCAAAACCTCTCAGTTCAACAAAGTCAAAAAAATAAATTATGTTTTTTTCAAATTTCAAAATCTGAACAATGTGAAAATCTGTAATACAAAAAAAAAATACAAATTTTTCATCGCATTATGAACAAATACGTAAGACCATGTTAAAACATAAACACAAAAAAAAATTTCTTTAAAATCGAAAAATACGAAAAAGTCAACTTTGGACCGATTTCTAAAATATATCCGATTTTCGGATTTTTAATGTTAATATCTCAAAATAAACCTTGGGTCCTTGTCTAATTTTGATTTTTTACAGAACTCAAAAATGTCAACTAGGACAAAAGATATTGAATTTTGGCCGATGGATTTTGATTCTGAACCACTGGCGTGGTTTAAAATAATAATATTTTATATTTGTTTATAAAATTATTTTTCAATATTTTTATTTGTTTTGGTTTGGCTATACTAACAAAATTTAACATTTTCCTGTAATGTTACTACACTTCTACGAGAAACGACAGTCTCTGTGGAATGCAATCCATGGTGGAGGGTGCAAAAAATTCGGCCCGACTTAGGACTTAACGCCGTTTATTATTGGGAAAGGCTGACAAATCTACTCCAATAGTGTATGTCCTTAAATATCAGTCTTTACCTATTTAAATAAATTCAATAGTGTAGACTTTAAAAAATCATTATTTTTTCCTAGTCGTCATTGTGGAGAATGGGGCCAGTGAGGATGGGAACAATGTTGTTTTGAAGATTTTTGAGAAGACACTAAAGTCTCACATACCATTCCATCAAAATGACAACGTTTGGTGTTGATAGGTAATTATATTTAAACGAAAAAATGCTCACAACCTTTTTTTGAATTTTAACTTTTTATCGTAGTTTCCTTGTTTTTTTCTTGTAATTTTTAACGAATGTAAATTCTGACACATAAACACCTACAATTAACCCGATTTTTTGCTTTATGTCAGCGATGTTATTTGCATATTATTAATTTTGGCTTTGGCGTTGACAATAACCCACAAAATTGCACAAATTATAGCAAATATTTGTTTAACAAAAATAGCATTCATTACAAACACGCAAAAAGCGATGCAAAAAAGACAATGTTTTTTAATATTTAATTAAGGTGAAAACATTTTTGTTAATTAAACATTTTATAATTATTTATGAAAATATTGTTGATATTTTTTTGCCGAGTGCTTGTATGTGGCATTTATTGCTGTTGAGCTATCAATTTACATGATGTTGTAACAACATTTATTTGAAAAAAAAAACATGGGACAAAAGATATGAGTCCGACATACGAGTATAAATAAATAGTAAAATTTATTGCAAAGTGGATTAAAATTAATGAAATGCGAAAGTGAAATGATGATATTTCAACAGTAAAATAAACGTGTTGGTTTTAAGCCCTCGATGGCGGCAATGTTTAATTAAGGCAAACAAAACCTAAAAGTATGCTTCACTTAATGTTTGGTCATGATTTTATCACACACACACACAGCTATACACTCACTCATTACACAGTTATGCTAATACAAATGTCAGTTATTAAAATGCCGGCCAAGGCACAGGCCGTGGAGAGCATAATGTCTGCCCCGAAAATTCGGGGTGTAATCACAGGGCGTCGTCCAACTTCCGCCAACTCCTCCCCTTTTAGTTGATTAAATGGGCGGATGGCTGCAAGTGCCAAAGAAACAAAAGGAAAGAGAACGAAAAGAAGCGAATTGAAAACAAAAATTGATTTAGTTATTTCATTTTATAATCCAGCCATCGTTCACTTTTCGAGAGCTGCTGGCTGGCATAGGAAGTGCCACCGCCCAGATTTGCCCGCTGAGGGAGTGTTGTGGCGGGGTGGGGTGCGGTGCGGTAGAATCAACTCACAAACTAGCATCGGAAACGGAAGTAATTTGTCATTTTCTGTGCTCTTTCCCGCACAGTGTTATATGTGTAATTTTGCCATATTATCCAATGTTTACAAGGCACAGTGAACATGTGCCTTTTGTTTGTTCGTTTTTTCATTTTGGTCGTTATCGTTTTCTATTTTTTTTTCTTATTTTTTTTGTTGGTCTGGTATTATAATTTTTTTAGGCGTTTACTGCAAATTCATTTAGGCAAAAGCAACAGAGAAACGTACCGAAAAAACGAACATTGTACACACACCAAATGCTCATTTAGTTGTAATTTACATTATAATCGAATATAATGAACTGCCAGTTTTCTGCGTCTTCTGCTCTCCTCATCCACCCCTCCCTCTACAATTAGTCTAATGAAATGCCAGTGCTAGGCGATCAGCGGGCGTTAGCGTCCCTGCTTCTTCGTGTTAACATCGCTTCGCATTTGCTGTTTTTATGTTGATTAATATATTTATAGCAAATATTTGGCTATTAGTAGAGGTTATTAGATGTTTGTCATGTTGGCCGATTTGGTGTTTTTCTGGGCAGTGTAAAAGCAGAAAAAAAACACAGAAATAAATCCAAGAGGAAACCATTTTTACAGGGGAAGAAGAAATTACCGGTACCTCTTAAGTGAAAATGAGAAGATATTTTTTATGCTCAAGTGGGACAATTGTGTAAAGAATACTACAGTGACCACATATCTTCAAAACTTGGAAAATGTTATTTTGTTATTTGAATACAGTAATTTTGAATACAGAGTAACGAATGAAATAAATGATATGATGAAATCTATAATATACATCCGCTACAGTTGTTCAATTGATTAATTTAAAACATATTTTTATAAGTCATGACATAGAATGTCAAACAGTCTATGAATTGAAGATATAATGATACTAGCTGGTATAAAAAATCACTTTCAATAATATAGTCGTTTCTGTGACAGGTTCGCAAGCACCTATAGAGCTTTTTTTCCATGAAATATATACAGACCCATGAAATTCTATCCTTATAGTAATCTCTTTAAACAACATTATTATATACAAATTATGTGTAGATTTCTTTACATTTTGAAGAACGCATTTAAAACTATGAAAATATATAACGAAAGATACATTTAAACTAGTAAGAAGCGTTAAGTTGAGCCACGCCCAATCTTACATGGAGTGGATTTCACAGTATTGCCGATTCTAGGTTGTCGACTTTGCGTTGAAGTCAACCTACACGCCGACACATGTTTACTATTTTAAATAAATTGTGATGTTTCATTGGTGAAATAGTGGAAAAAATAAATAATTTTTAAGAACACTCAAGCAGCAAATTGCAAAATACGTGCTTATTTGCAGTCCTTGCTAAGGAAAAACTTGATGCCTGTGACCAATTTGAACTATTTACAATCCTAGTAGTCCACACAATCAGGAAAGTTCATGATACCGGCTCTATCGTATGATTGGTACCATCTGCCTCTTTCCCATTGTGGCCCTGTAAGTACTAATTTGATTTTTCAATTGCACCACCGCAAAATCAGCCTGTCATAAATATTCTAAACAATTGCCCAGTTTTCAAGGTCCAGAGAAGAAGAACATCATAAATTTCAGTGATTTTTTTACAATAATTTGAATTCAGTACATCATGATACATTTAGAAATTCTTCTCCTAATTTTGTCCAATCCTTATATGGTGACTGAGCTTTGAGTTTAGTTTTTATTTCATGACATGACTACATTAGACTTGTACTATTTTTATACACTCCACGAGAGTATTATGTCTTTATGCATTTGTTTGTAACACCCAAAAGGAAACGAGATAGACCCGTTGTTAATTATACCGATCGACTTAGAATCACTTTTTGAATCGATTTAGCAATGTCCGTCTGTCTGTCTGTCCGTCTGTCTGTCCATCTATTCTTGTAATCACGATACAGGTCGCAATTGTAGACAGAACCAAATGAAACTTTGCACAACGAAGTTTTTCGGGATAACGACGAACCCTAGTTAATTTGAAGAAAATCGGTTCAGATTTAGATATAGCCCCCCTACGAATTTCACTCCCGATTTGACTCTTTTCACATATTACAACAGATTTTCTTTAAAATTGGCAAAACATCTTATATTTCAACTAGAAACACCTGTGTTAAAAATGGATTAAATCGGTTCAGATTTAGATATAGCCCCCATACAAATTTCGCTCCCGATTTGACTTTTTCCGCTCTAGAAACCACATATTGTATCAGATTTGGCAAAACATCATATGTTTACACTAGAAACAACCATGGTGACTATAGGTCAGATCGGTTCAGATTTACATATAGCTCCCATACAAATTTCGCCCAAAAATTTCCAATACTAATTTCGTATAGACTTTTTTCGCACCAGAAAGAAAGCACGAATTTTCAGAAAATGAGCTTAACACGTTATATTTGAACTGGATGAACTTATTGTGAAAATTAATCACTATATTCCATGTTTGGATACCGATATATATTTCCGATTTGACAAATTGGACCTGGTAATATTAGCCTATGATTAGGAAGCATACAAAAATTCTTCCCGTTTTCACTTTTTTACCGAGTTGAATTGTATTCAGATAGGAAGTGGGGTGTATCATATAGTCGGCCCCGCCCGACTTTAGCCTTTCCTTACTTGTTAATCTTTGATTTAGTTTTACTGAATACTTTGATTTCCGAAAAAAAAAAACATTTTATACTTTGATTTTCCGAAAAAAAACATTTTATATTCGTGAAGGATTAATACATATTTACTTCTCCTTGATACTTTCATGGTCTTTCCTCTTACCCTCACTTTCATGTAGCTCCTTTAGAGTTAACCAACACTTAGAGACTTGACTGTCGGTTAGGTCTAGGGTTTAGGGTTTCCCGGACTTTCTTCATTTCCCTGGAAATTCCGGGTATCCCGGGAATTCCCAGGAAAACATAATTTATTTTAAATACGTCAAATATGGTTTAAAATATCAAGATTGATGAACGTCCCTGTACACTTTTTAAAGGTTTTCGTACATTTCTGATAATTTTCAATATGTAATTCCTAATAAAACAATATGTCACAAGGGATCGGGAACAACAGAACAAAATAATAATAATCTAAAAACCAGTAAAAACGGCGTCAGGTTTTGCATTAACATAGGAGTGCATTAACATTACAGGAAAATTTAAACTTTTTTTAATATAGTCAAAGTAACACAAATAAAAATATTTTATTGTTTCAAACAACTCTTATTAGGCAAGGCTACCAATATTATATATTATCGCAATAATATAAATGTATTATCGAAATAATACTTCAATTCAAAATAATTCAAAAAGCTTAAATTATAGTTGGTTATAAAGGGTGATTTTTTAGAAGCTATAGGAAAGTTTTTCAAAAAAAAAACACATAAAATTCTGAAAAATGCTTGAAATCTTTATTTTAATCGATAGTACGGTCCATATAATTTAATGTTTGAAGATTATTTCATGCAAATGTTGACCTTGACTGAGCATCAAGTGCTCTATCCGCTTAGTCCGGCGACGAATCGATAATTGATGGTCATAATTAACACTGGCCGATACAGCTGCGATATTTTCTTCAGTTCGCAATCTACGTAAGCGTGTTGATGGTTTAATGCCCAACAATGTAAATTTGGTGCGAAATTTTGTCACAATAGCCCGGATAGCCGCTTCAGTGGGTCGATTAAACTGGCCATAAAATGGAAGCGCGCGATGAACTTTCTTAACAGAGCACGCATTTTGATAGTAAAATTCAATAATTTGCAAGCGTTGTTCGTTTGTAAGACGATTCATGGTTAAATTATAGACCAAACTAAAGATGTTTGGTAGTGAAACAAAACACGAAACGTACGTCAGCTGTTTAAACCAGTGTTGCCAAAATGATAATAGCTACAAAATCACCCTTTATAATCAACATTTCTAACAGGGTATTCAAGCTATACCTATACGAGACAATTTCCACAATTCTGATATTTTTTTGGGGACAAATGATCAAGTTTTAAGTTCCAACTTCATACTGAAATCGACTTTTAGTATTGGTTAATCGAATGACCATACAAGCATTGTAAATGGACGACATGTTTTGTTTGAAAACATAAACTATCCGATCCTCTTCAATAACATGCGAAAATCCTGTGTACCATTCCCTAATATAAATGTCCCTCCAGATTTGGCTTCCCTCTGGAAAGCACATATTGCAACCCATATTGTTGAGACTTGCATCAATTCAACTACACACAGCTAGACTGAAATTTAGTCAAATCTTTCCGTTTTTTGACATTGATGCCATATAAACTTCCTTCCAGATTTGACTTTTTGCGCTCTAAATAGCTCTTATTTCAACCGATTTTGTTCAAATTTTTCACAAGTTCTTATATGTATTTCAACTAACATCTACACTGTAATCGGTTCATATTTTGCTAGTTTCCTTGTCAATATCCAACCAGTTCGCTGAAGAAGTTTAGATAATATCGTCGTTAACTTCATGCTGTAAAAGTGATGCCTAATCGAAAAATTAGTAAAGAATTCTAAAATGTTATCCGTTCTAAAAATAAATTGCCTTAATCCAAGGCCTTACATTCGGAGTCATTTCCACTCCCACTCCACAGAAAAAAGAGCAGCCACCAATCATCACATTCATTTATCATGTGAATCTATTGTCATCATCAGCATATAAAACCACATGTCAACCCGATAACCGACCATCACATGACAAACTGTCCAAATCTGTGCGCTGTTTTGCTTTCGCTCCCTCCTGCAGATCTTGGCTAACAGACGTATGTGTGTTAGAGTGGGTAACAAAACATAGTGTATTCCCAAAGTCGCTGAACAGTCCCGAAAATACCCCAACTGTAGTCGATGGAAGACTCATAACGACTCAGAAGACTCAGACGATTCAAGACTCCCATAAATAGGACAGAATATGAAGTACTTATTTTAGAATTTTCTGTCATAAACTCGAAACCGATATTAAATTGCTTATGATTATTTTCATTCTAATCTATATATATATATATAATCGTGGTACTGCCCACACAAACTATACTTTAAAACACAATTAGTACTCATCATTTCATTTTCAAAAGCACACGAAGTGAAGAATTATTAATAAAATGATCAATTTAGGCAAATGTAACTTTTTGCCCAATATTTTCGGGAGCAAAATGATCGAGACATTTTATACGTTAGAAGTTAATCTGACGAAAAATTACATATTATGTCCATTTAGGCAAAGTAGTTTAGGAACATATTTAATTTTGCCACCCACTTTAATGTCCGTACCTTCAACTCAACACTCATGCATATTTAAAACCCAAAAATATACAAAAAATAAAACGAAAAAGTTTAAATAAAATGTTGTGAATTTGTGTCTGTATGCGTATGTGTGTGTACGCTTTTAAGCTGCAACAAAATTTATGGTAATAACTAAACACAAAAGAGTAAGTGAAAATTTGTTTAAATTAAAATACGTTCATTCATTCATTCACGTCTTTTTTGTTTGTGTCTGCCCGCGGAACATTAAATAACAGTTTAGCCGCTTTTTTTTTCGGAGGATTATATGATGGCCAACAATAAAAAAACACACGAAAGAGACACATTAAAGCCAGCAGAGATAAAGAAAAAAAAAACTCGTTTTAATGAAATGTCCTGTTGAGCGCTGCAAAATGGAATGGATGTGTCTGTGTGTGTGTTTGTGTACTGTGATTGTGTGAAAAAAGAACGCTTTAATTAAATGGATTTAAATAAAAGGGACAAAAGGACGAAATAAGAAGAAGAAGTAGAAGCAGAAGGAAGGACACCAAACGCAAAAAAACTGCACAAGACACACAACGAAGGAAAAACAACTGGTTTCAAGTTAATGACACATATCCCAAGATACATAGAAGACAAAAAGGCCCTGGCTTGCAGCAATGCGGGGCAGTGTAAAAGGTGTGGTTTCAAGGTCGTAGTGTCTGTGGCGAACGGGTGGAAAGATCATTAATATAGGTGTAGAACATTGATGGAGGGAGTAAGCGATCGTGAATAATACAGGATTTTCCAACAAGAGGTGTTATTTTGAATCACCCGGTATTTCGGTAGCTGTAACTTTTGAAGCTTTATCTGACTACGCCATTACTAAAAATGGAACGATACACGTTTCAACAAAGCATTGAAATTATTAAAATTCACGAATGAAAATGATACGGAATTTCAGCGAAAAATCATCTTGACTGATGATGCCCATTTCCACCTCGGTGGCTACGTCAACAAGCATAATTGTCGCATCTGGGACTCGGAAAACCCTAGAGTTATTGTTGAGAAGCCTCTCCATCCTCATCGTGTGACTGTTTGGCGCGGTTTATGGTCCGGCGGGGTAATTGCACCTTACTTTTTTTGAAAATGAGGTTGGATCAACAGTTACGGTGAATGGACTGCGCTATCGAGAGATGATTAATGATTTTTATACACTCCACAAGAGTATTATGTGCATTTGTTTGTAACACCCAAAAGGAAGCGAAATGGACTCATTGTTAATTATACCGATCAACTTAGAATCAGTTTTTGAATCGATTTAGCAATGTGCGTCTGTCTATCCATCTATTCTTGTAATCAGAGTTCAGGTCGCAATTGTAGCCAGAACCAAACGAAACTATGCACAAGAAGTTTTCCCCTGATAAGGACGAACGCTATTTAATTTGAAGAAAATCGGTTCAGATTTAGATATAGCCCCCATACGAATTTCACTCCCGATTTGACTCGTTTCAACTCTAGATACAACATATTTTAACAGATTTCTTCTTCAAAATTGGCAAAACATCGCATATTTCAACTAGAAACACCCATGGTGAAAATAGCTCAGATCGGTTCAGATTTATATAATAGCTTCCATACAAATTTCGCTCAATTTGAGTTTTTGTCTTCCAATTTGACAAATCATCTTATATTTAATTTAGGAACACATATGGTGAAAAGAGTCAGATAGGTTCAGATTTATATATAGCTCCCATTCAAATTTCGCTCCCGAT